>JBAMBR010003588.1:0-42419 GCA_037044475.1 Zaprionus obscuricornis | reverse complement strand
ATTCTTATTTATGGCCATAAGATCCAAATATTTGGCCCGCGTAATGTCATGACAATCTACTTACATAAATAGCTATCATAGATAAGTCTATGTAGACTGTTGATGCGCTGTCTGTATGGCCATTGGTTCCACGTGCCATACATACATACATACATACGCATATATGTATATTGTATGCCGCTGTGCACAAATTGTGCAAACGGTTGAATGATCTGTAAGCCAGCCGCAGGAGATTTTTGCTTAAAATTCAGCTAGAGTTGGAGTTACCGAACTATGTTGACTACATTAATCATTCATAAATATTCATGCAGCTCTTTGCTCTCTGCTGCCTCTGGCTACGCACCACGCCTCCTATTTTGTATAGGGCTGTGGGGTTATAACTAACGCACTGCCCAGTTTATTTGAGCTAAACTCGGCCTGCACATTTATCATTATCATTTCAACAGATTCTCTCTCTTTCCCTTCCTCTTCATTTTTTTTTTCTCTCTGTTTGTTATTTGCTTTTACTGTGGCAAGCTGGCTAAATGGCTAACTGGCTAACTGGCGTTTTTCCATTTCCGTTAAGTAAATATCTCGAGTTAGATTTTTTTTTCTCGGCCAAATGTGCGTATGCGTAATTTATTATAATTAATGCATAGCGCATGGTGACAGTTATTGCGTTTAATAGCAATATTTTCTTTTTTTTTGTTTTGCGTCAACTTTATTTGCATTTTAATCAAGCCAAACAGCTGTCACTGCGAAATATGAAGAAAAATTAGCCAACGCGCCGGCTTTTGGCCAGATGTGAGGCAAGCGATAAACTCGAAGAGCAGAACTGAACTCTCCGCAAAACTCTAATCAAGCCAAATGCAAATTAGGTTAACTGTACTTTAACGAGACAGACATCAAAAAGTCAACTGAACTGAACTGAACTGAAGTTGAAGTTGAAGATGATCGCGATGAGGAGATGAGTAAAGGATCCGATGAGATACGGCTAACTATTAGATGTTAGACTGATGAAAGCTTAGCGACTGTGAAAGGTAATAAAACAAAAGTTCAGCCCACTAATGAAGTTGTCGGTGAGCGTTAAACGACATTAGTGATGGCAACAGTGTAGGAAGTGTTAATGATAATGATCAGCAGCAGCAGCAGCAGCAGCAGCAAGCATATCATCAGCTTCATTTTCATTTTCATCTTCATCTTCATCGCATCATGTCATGTCTTGTCTTGTCAACGGGTGGGTGGCAACTAATTCTGTCTATTTTATCTTTAACCGTCAACATTAAGATCATATTACTCTCACTCTTAGCTGTAAGTTAAAGCAATTGTTATTTATGCAGAGATTGCATAATATTAGTTTGAAATTCATGCATAATAATTGACAAAACTACCGGTGTCAATTTTTATTTTATTTGATTAATTAAGAAATTATAAAATAATATATTTGCAAGCAATAAAAATAAAATAATAAACAAATATCAAATATCATTGTTTACCAAACACTTTTTTGCTGTTGCCACATAACCAGAAATTAAAGTTTTGCATCTTAAAGATATAAAAGTGAAACTATTGCCAAAAAAATAGTAATATATATATAAATATATATAATAATCAAATCATCAGATTGCCAATCACTTTCTCGATTGATTTCGTATATTTGAATACTCCGCAAAACTTTTTGCATATGAAACTTTCAACTTTTTATGACTGAATTTATATTTAAGAATTGTTCATGAAGTTCATGACTTTGCATAATGAACAGTGAAATTATTTCAAAATGTTCTGTAATATTTAATTACAATTTCTGAGTATCAATTGATTTTGCTTTCATCTTCATTTGCGAGATTGAAAGTAATCTTTTGAGTTTTTTTTTCTTTTATTTTGATTTAAAAAAAAAAAAACTAAAAGATTATTTCAATCGCAAATGAAGATGAAAGCAAAATCAATTGATACTCAGAAATTGTAATTAAATATTACAGAACATTTGAAATAATTTCACTGTTCATTATGCAAAGTCATGAACTTCATGAACAATTCTTAAATATAAATTCAGTCATAAAAAGTTGAAAGTTTCATATGCAAAAAGTTTTGCGGAGTATTCAAATATACGAAATCAATCGAGAAAGTGATTGGCAATCTGATGATTTGATTATTATATATTTTTTTATATATATTTCTTTTTTTTTGGCAATAGTTTCACTTTTATATCTTTAAGATGCAAAACTTTAATTTCTGGTTATGTGGCAACAGCAAAAAAATGTTTGGTAAACAATGATATTTGATATTTGTTTATTATTTTATTTTTATTGCTTGCAAATATATTATTTTATTTCTTAATTAATCAAATAAAATAAAAATTGACACCGGTAGTTTTGTCAATTATTATGCATGAATTTTAAACTAATATTGTGCAATCTCTGCATAAATAACAATTGCCTTAACTTATAGCTAAGAGTGAGAGTAATATGATCTTAATGTTGACGGTTAAAGATAAAATAGACAGAATTAGTTGCCACCCACCCGTTGACAAGACAAGACATGACATGATGCGATGAAGATGAAGATGAAAATGAAAATGAAGCTGATGATATGCTTGCTGCTGCTGCTGCTGCTGCTGCTCATCATTATCATTAACACTTCCTACACTGTCTGTCCATCACTAATGTCGTTTAACGCTCACGACAACTTCATTAGTGGGTTGAACTTTTGTTTTATTACCTTTCACAGTCGCTAAGCTTTCATCAAGTCAACATCTAATATCTTAGCCGTATCTCATCGCATCTTTTCTCATCTTCTCATCGCGATTCATCTTCAACTTCAACTTCAGTTCAGTTCAGTTCAGTTGACTTTTTGATGTCTGTCTCGTTAAAGTACAGTTAACCTAATTTGCATTTGGCTTGATTAGAGTTTTGCGGACAGTTCATTCTGTCTTGAGTTTATCGCTTGCCACATATTATATTATATCTGGCCAGTAGATGGCCAAAAAGCTGACCAGCAACTACTATGCTGACGTTTAATGTCGAAGAATCTTTGACCAATGTTTCATATTTTTTTTTTTGACATTTTGTTGTTGTTGCCACTGTTGTTGTTTTTGTTATTGTGGCAGCTGTTTTCTGGTTTCTTTCTTTGATTAAAACGCAAATAAAGTTGACGCAAAACAAAAAAAAAAAAAGAAAATATTGCTATTAAACGCAATAACTGTCACCATGCGCTATGCATTAATTATAATAAATTACGCATACGCACATTTGGCCGGGAAAAAAATCTAACTCGAGATATTTACTTAACGGAAATAGAAAAACGCCAGTTAGCTAGTTAGCCATTTAGCCAGCTTGCCACAGTAAAAGCAAATAACAAACAGAGAGAGAAGAAAATGAAGAGGAAGGGAAAGAGAAAGAGAATCTGTTGAAATGATAATGATAAATGTGCAGGCCGAGTTTAGCTCAAATAAACTGGGCAGTGCGTTAGTTATAACCCCACAGCCCAATACAAAATAGGAGGCGTGGTGCGTAGCCAGAGGCAGCAGAGAGCAAAGAGCTGCATGAATATTTATGAATGATTAATGTAGTCAACATAGTTCGGTAACTCCAACTCTAGCTGAATTTTAAGCAAAAATCTCCTGCGGCTGGCTTACAGATCATTCAACCGTTTGCACAATTTGTGCACAGCGGCATACAATATACATATATGCGTATGTATGTATGTATGTATGGCACGTGGAACCAATGGCCATACAGACAGCGCATCATCAACAGTCTACATAGACTTATCTATGATAGCTATTTATGTGAGTAGATTGTCATGACATTACGCGGGCCAAATATTTGGATCTTATGGCCATAAATAAGAATACAAATTGTGTATCATACATCAGATAAGCTTAAGTTTGAGCTTATCTATAAAAATTGTTTACTCTACATATATTTATTTATTTGACGGTATATGATGCAATGACACTTACTGCAAGTTGTTATGTTACTTAAATAAAAATTGAAAATTTTATGAAAAATAATAATGGAAAATTTATATAAATTCTGTTGAATTTAAACTTATTTTCAGCTAGTGTCATTTTATTCTTCGCTTGTCTCTGATTTTGCCTTGCTCTAAGTCAAGGTTTCAAGTTACGAATATGCAGCAAACATGCTAATTAAATTTGATCTGCATAATGCTAACTGCGAAAAGATATATATATACAGACGATATATGAGCACTTTGAAAGTACTCACCGAATGCCAAACTATGCTAGATAATATTGTGAGCTGAACAACATTGGCAACAATTGTATAACAAAAAAATAAATAAAAATCAAAATTGAAATATGTTGACGCTTTTGTTGGCCAAATGAGCGACAATCATTTAACACCTACAAGATACTTTACTCAACTTTGTTATATTGAATATAGATTGTTGTAGTTGTAGATATTGTTGTCGTGCTCCATTAGTCATAGGTAACTTTTGCTGTTGCTGTTGCTGTAGCTGCTGCTGCTGTAATTGCTGTTGTTGTCGTGCTGCTGTTGACGCGCCCAATACTGGGAATAGGAATCTCAATCGTTAAACTGCAAATTCATTCAACTTGATGAGGTCTGAGAGTATCAAATGTGGTTTGCATACACGACTAACGACTGCAATTTGGCATCGGCATCGGCATCGGCATCGTCACTGGCAATGGATGATTTCGAAGGTATCGTTGAAATGGCAACATCAGCGTAGTCAAACGACGGTGGTGGTGGTGGTGGTGGTGTCAGCGGTATGTCGGCAATAACACAAACACAAAAATATTTGAGACGTGCGACGATGTGCGGCATAAGAATTAAGCTGAACTTATGGCATGCCAAGTTCAACAAGAAAAAAGCAAACACAGACAAGTTAAAAGCAACAGAATAACATCATCCCAATGCAAAAGCGTATATATAAAAACTGTATACATATGTATTTACGACTACATACACATACATATGTGTACATACGTAAATCCAAAGGTATACGAATTCAGATACAAAACCAAAACCAAAACAAAAAAACAAAAAAAAAAAAAAATGAAAGAAATGAACGTAAAGGTTCTTTACTCTGATTCCTGGAGTGGGTGCATTCATGAATGCGTGAGCTGTGTGTGTAATGCGCTTTTAACGAGCAAACACACAAAGACAAATCCAACACAGATACAGATACAGCTACAGCTACAGCTAGAGACAGACAGAGAATCAGCTACAAGCAAAGGAATCTTTTCATATATACATAGATACATTTACATGTACATCTGCATGTGTCTGTGTCTGTGTCTGTGTATGTATCTTCTTCTACTTATATTGCTTTTGCTTCTACTTCTTCTTCTTCTTCTTCTTCTTCTGCTTTAACCAATGTCGCGCCTTTGTTTGCAGTTCGAAATTGCCCTCGCTGGAAAACAAATGTTACACTCTCTGATATTATAGGGGGGCCTTAATTAAATTTACAGCCAAAAACCGTTAAAATAACCCAGCAGCGAAAAATACTTTTAAACATACTTCGTGTTCTTCATGAACATTGCAAAAGTATGTGAAGAAAAAGAGAGAGAAAAAAAATAAATAATAAATAAAATGAAGTAGAAGAAAACTATAATAATTGCGCAATTGTGCACGTAGTGTGATCGCATGTGATTTTCTTTATTTGATTCAACTTATTGTTCTTTTGCTTGTTGAATTCGAATTTTACCTTTTAATTTTGAGATACTTTATATCTTGTATATCTTGAGGCTGGAGCAGTAGCAACGTTCTTTGTGGGCAGCAGTAGATAGCGGCAGTTTTGCTTAAGATTCGTTGAGCGTTTTATTGCTTTGGTTGTCGACGTTGTCGTCGTCTTCGTCTTCGTTTTGGGCTTAATATTATTTTAGCAAAACTTTTTTTTGCATGTATTTTACGTATATATATATATATATTTATTTATTGGGCAAACTTTTTTTCTTCTTGTTTTTTTTTTTATCTTTTTTTTATCTTCGCACTTGTTAGCACAATGAAATTCTTCTGAAATTTCCAATTCGTTTTGTTTTGGGTTTTTTGTTCGTTGCTTAGAGGTTAATATCGCGTCGTTTGTCTGTCGCTCTCACGCTTTGCATAGCAAGGCGGCGGCGCATTGCGTGTGGTATCTGTCAGATACGTTTGATTGTTTCTGCTGTTTTTATACCTTTTTATATTAATTTCGAATAAGAATTATATCAACTAAAATAAGAACAACAACGAAAAAAAAATACATATATCTATGTATGTGCATATGTATATGTATGATAAATCAGCAGCGCACAGGTAGAAGAAAAATATACAAAATCTTAAACCGGCAATCTCTCATCACATTCAGTTAATATGTAGGTACAAACACAAACACATATACACACGTAGGCAGAGAGATAAACTCACACTTGCACCGTTATATTCACAGTCGACTGTGAAGCGACGACGTCCGCTTAACTCGAGACGCGTTCGTTGACTGAGCGCTGAGTCGATCGCTGAGATTTAACGTCGTCGCTCAATTGAAACAGTCGATTGAAAGCAACAGGTTGAAAGACATATAAAACTAAGAGAGAGAGAGAGAAAAACGTTTGACTCCCTCACGTATAAAACACAATGGCACGCTCAGTCACTCTCTCTGTCTCTCTTGCATTTCTTAGACTGTGTACGTTTAGCTGCTACCTGTTACCTGAGGCGCCCTTCTCACATTATCGTTAAGCAGAACGCGAACGATGAACGCGACATCGTCGCCTGTTGCTTGCTATCATTTTAATTATGCACTCATGAGAAAGTTGACTCTCGACTCTCGACTTGGCGCGACTTTTGCTCTTGCCTAGACTCGATTGTTATAAATGAATGTTTGTTGTTCTTGTTGTTGCTGTTGTTGCTATTGTTTTTATCATTCTTGTCTGCGGCTGGGAAGTGTAAGGTTCTCTTCACGGGAAGTAACAAAAGAAAAATTTCAAAGTAAATTCCATAGGCACATTTTTATACTCTACTTTTATGTAGTACTTGGAATAATTGAAGAGTTTTTTTTAACGATTTTATATGAATGCTGTAATTTTATATATTTCTTTAATTAATTAATAATATTTAAAATCAATGAATTATTAATCTATAAAATAATTAACTATAATAATTTAAATTAATTTTAATTTTTTTTTTAGCACTCTTGTGACATTTAAAATATTCTCTCTCGATAGCGTATAATTTAGTCTAAGCAATAAGTTGCACGTTGAGCGCAACGTGTTGTTGGCATGTGAATTTTTGCAAAGCTTGCTACATTTTCATATGTGAAATGGCCTTTGAAAATGAAACATGACAAGCTGTGCTAACAAACTTTATAATTATTTAATAATATTTAAAATGTCCATTAAATAATTGCTCTGATTGCTTGCTGTCAGCGAGCCACATGTGGTAAGAAAAAACACTACGAAACTCTTTTAGCCAATAGACCTTGCGGGAGGGTTGGATGTTGCAATGTATGAGAATCTGTCCAATATTGCAGTAAAACTTGTATTTATATTCACTTCAGGCAAAAGTGGTAACTTGCTACTTGCAACTGTTGAACTGGTAAGTGGCATGTGGCATGTGTTGCTTGCATTAATTAAGAGAACTTTTCATTAACATTTATTGCAGCAACTAGTTGCATAAAAGTGTTGTATGCTTTCAGGCGCAGATTTCTTTAGGTTGTACAAACAATTCTCTTTCTCTCTGTGTGTGTATGTGTGAGTCGAAGGATAAATATAAAGTAAAGTATACATAGAAAGGAAATCAAAGCAGAAATATACACACACACACAGAGAGAGATAGAGAGAGTGAGAGAGAGACAGGTGTAGCTACTGAGCTGCTGAGTGAAGATGGGTCAGGCGCAGGGTCAGCAGCATTTTCATGAGATGGCTAATGAGCTGTCGTGGGCGTTGGCATTAAGCGACCAATTAAGCCAGATGATGGCCAAAACTGTAAAAAGCATCAGAGCACTGAGAAATAATAAAAAAAAAAAACAAGAAAAAAAATACATGCCATTGCTGCGTGTTTTTTAAGACCCATCTCAAGTAACAGCTGACTGCACAAAAGTCTGATAAACAGAACTGTACAGATAAGCTATATTTATCTAACCGAAGATTTAATACACTTGCAAGCCTTATTTCAACTAGACGATGCTACCAAAGTATAAAATAAATTTTTTCAAGTTTTTCATAAAAAGATACAATTTTCAATCTATAATTTCTATGACATTTATCCTTCCGCTGCATCAGCAGCGGATGCTAATGCTGATCAAGAACAGATATATATTTCATAGAATCTAACATGTGGCCAACTCAAGGTTGCAAGCAGCTGGCCAAAGAAAATATTCCCTTTGGCAAGTGTAGAAAAAAGGAAACACAACGTTAGACTGAAAGAGCGACTGTGCAAGAGTAAGGGTAAAGCATGGCTGCAGAGAAGACGTTAGTGAGGACCGCTGGCCAACTGTAGCCTAGCAGCCAAATTGTAATTAAAAGTAATCAAAAGCATTAGCAAGTGAAATTTGCAAGCAGAAAAGCAAAAGCCGCAGTTGAGTTTAGCAAAGCAAGCAAAGCAAAACCAAAGCCAGAAGCAAAAGCAAAGCAAGGCAAAGCACAGCAAAAAAAAACTAACTAAATGCGCCATGGCTCGAGCTGTTTATGTTTGTATTTGTGTTTATGTTCATGTTGGTGTTGGTGTTGGTGTTGGTGTCTATGCTTCTGGCAGGTCTTCGCAGTTACAAAGTGGCACATCATCAAACGACCAACGGCAGACAACTAACAGATGATGAAGTACAGCATTGAGAGCATAGAGATGATGGACATGGAGTAAAAGCAACTCATGAAGTGCTAGACGTGCAACACTTAATGAAGTTCTTTAGAGAGAAAAAAACAAAAAGCTCATCTCAAGCATAGACTAGACATGCCATTAAATTTAATTTAGTCAAAAGGTATGACAAACATCTGAGGTATCTGAGATATCTTAGTATATGTGCAACTGTGTGTCAGCTACGGAAATGAGATAAGTTTTGCTGCAAGCTCATTATAAACATCAGGCGGAAAAAAATGTCAGTAGAATTTCTTATGTTGCACTTGCATAAAGAAAAAGTTCTAAGAGCAGCTGAAAGAGCTAAACGAGTAGAGTAGCATGTTGCATGACTATTTTGCGAAAGGGGGCAAAAAAAAATAAAGTCATGTATATGAATAAGACGATGAACTTCAAGGGCATCAAACACAACAAAACAAAAAAAATAAAGAATATAACATATATATAGAGAAAGAGAGAGACAGAGAGAAGAAACTGTCAGACTCACAGACAGTTAGAAAAGACAAGCAGACAGACAGTTGTACAGACTGAGACAGAGACAGACAGAGACAGACAGAGAGACAAGCAGAAATACATGAAAACAGACAGCAAGAACAGATTTTGATACACAAGATTGACATGAATGCCTGAAAGGCAGAGGCAGAGGCAGGCAGGCAGAGACAGGCAGGCACACACGCAGGTGAGTTCTTAGTAGCAGCATATAGAATATTCGTTATGTTTGTAACTGCCACATGCTGCAGATTAACATGTTAATTGCGTTGCCTGGTTACTTGGACATTTAATAATGTGTCGCAAAGTGCGTTGCCATCATTGTCTAATCCCAAGCACAATAATGTTGATTCACGTGTCTTTAATTTACTGCATAGTACAACTTTAGCTGCTTGAGGCTCATCGAATTATAGAGAAAAAGCTTTAAAGCGGATTTATTAGAAAAGTTTTAATCTGATAAGAAGGTTGTCAAATATTCATCTTCCGCTTTATAAAAAGTGTTGCAGTACTTGAATAAATATGTGAAAGAGAGAGAGAGAGAGAGCGAGATAGAGAAAGAAAATTTACATTTAATTATTTCTCTACGTATTTTTTTTTTTGGCATTTATAGTTTTATTCATACATATAAGAAATCAGGCAAACTATAAATTTTATTATTATTGCCAGTAGTAGTAGTAGTAGGCTGGCGTAGGCTTTCTTAAGAAATCAGAGTGAACAGCTTGCTTACAAGCAGGACCATGGACATTAACTGACATAAACTCACTGAAAATTAATTACATTTACTTAACGACAGCTTTATGTTAATGGCGACAAGGGGCAGCTACGATTGAAACGATAATGAAATGGCAAGCATTTTAATGATTCTGCAGACATTCGAGCAAATGGTAAGAGTAACAAACATTGGTAGCCAGACGACAAGCATTATCATTATCATCATCATCATCATCATCTTCAAACGTCATTATCGTTGCTTACAATTTCATTCATCATGTTGTAGATGTATGTGAGTTTCGTGTCATTATTGCCAATATATATATATATATATAATACACACAGACACACATACACATAATGTTCTTACTGAGTAAGGTCTGGTCTGGTCTCAATCAGTGGCCAGCGTCATTATGAAAGCATCATTTGTTGCCGCAACAGACCCTACTATATAGTATGCCCCGTGCCAGTGGCAATAGCAGAAGGTGTCACTGGAGTCATCGTCATGGCTACATGTGACCCATTCGCAACTTACTGAGCTGCTCTGTCCACCGTAGGCGAACATTTTCAACCTACAGTCTGACACCTTTAGCATTCTCAATCTCCCACTCACTCTCTCTCTCTCTCTCTCTCTCTCTGTCTGTCGCTGTTGGGCATCGCGTCTCCAGTGGCGTTTTTCAATATTGCCATTTCCGTCGCACACAACATGATTAAGCAATCAGTGCGAAAGGCGCCCAAAAGACGGCCACATTTTAACTAAATCAGCGTCAAACATACAAGAAAGGAACGGAATGAAACGAAACGAAACGAAACGGAATGAAAAGGAAGGCAAGCAAAAGGATTTATGTGCACATTATTTGAACTGGTTGTGTAATAGAAATGTTTATGAGTTGGCACTAAAAACCAGCGACCTTTGTGCCACGCAACGCATTAAGTCGCATTAGATGCTTATATCCTCCATCTTATAGCACACACAAGTGTGCAACTACACAACAATGTAAGTAGAATTAACTTTAACTTGAATACAAAAAAAATAAATATATACAAACTGAACTTTAATGGCGAACTGAATGAACGATTCACTGAGTTTTCAATGAGTATATAAAAAAAAAAAAGAAAAGAAAAGAAGAAGATTTTTTTGCAAGCAGTAAAGTGAAAAAGTTAAAGCAATAACTCGCAATTGCTATAATAAATTATTGAATGGAGACCAAGTTCCAGAGCAACACTAACAACAATGATATATTGTCACATTTACTCAAGACTAAAATCCATGAATTTATATTCTTAGTAAAATTGTCAATTTCATCGTTTAAAATTGACTAACATGAAATTTATTTGAATTTATTTTCACTTACAAAATTTAATATAAATTTATATTAAAATTTGTAATTTGTTGCTTTAAATAAAATTCTTAAATAGAAAATTAACAGTTCACTGAATATTTCATATTACATTGTCGACCAAAAATATTCCAAGAATTTTATTAAATGTTAAACATGTGAAAAATTCTAAAGAAATTTGAGTACAATAAAATATCAAGATTATTAAAATGACAGCAAATGTATTTGTTGAATAGTGTTAATATTAACATGTTATTACCCCTCCTCCAGCTAACCTTTCCCCACCTCCAAAAAAGTACATTGAAAATATCCACTTAATTTAATAGATCTAAACGCTGTTCTAGACAATTTCATTAGCGTAATATTGTGACACTGACGGAAATGAATCCGAAATCTATTTCCCGAAACCCAAATCAATAACATATTGCGCTATATGTACATGTACATGTGTGTGTGTGTGTGTGTATACATATGAGTTAATATATTTATATCGATTGATAATGCTTACGAGACCAGTGAGAATATTATCAATAGCTAACCCTAAATTCAATCATTCAAGTCCACAAAAAAAAAAAAAAGACAAAAAACGGAAAGAGAGAGAATGAAAACTTCTATAGATGGTTGACTAAAAGCGAAAGCATGTTAAGTCATAATTGTCACGCAAGTAGAAAATGAAATAAATATACAAATAAAAATAAAACAAAAACAAAAAAATAAAAATAAAAATACAATAAAATTGAATTCAATTTCGCCTTGAATATAATGCTGCTGCACATTATTTGCCTTGGCCGAACTTTAAAAATACAGAAAAAGAACAAATAGAAGAACCTTGAAGAGAACAACACCATAAAATCGGACAGCGGGACAATAGGGCAACGAGGTTGAGGTTGAGGAACAGCTGCTGTAAACTAAGTCCCAAGTGGCATAAGTACATATTGAACAAAAGCCGCTTAAGCGAAGTGAAAACAATATTTTTTTTTCTCGCGCATATCAATTTAATGGCTTTGCCTTTGCCCAGGCCCCAGAAGCGTCTAAGTATTGCCTGAAACTGTTATAGTACTATATAGAGATTGAGATTAAAATTGGGACTTCGTCTGGGACTAAAAACTGGTATTGGGATTGGAATTGGTATAGGAATTGGGATCGGCATTGAGTTGGGTCTGGGTTCAGCTTCAGCCTGACTGCTTGGCTGCTTGGCTGCTTGGCTGCTATGTGCGTGATTTGTCGCCAAAATGCCAATGGCGTTTGCCTCTTGCTGCTTGCCTCTTGATACTTGCAGCTCACCTGGTATACACAGTCAGGCGGGTGAATCTTGCTATGCTGCAACCGCAAGAATCTCAGGCAGTAAATTGTGGTTTTCGAAATGCGCGAAACGTGCGTGGTGGACAAAGCTCTTGAAATTTCGCATAGACGGCAGCACTTGGACTTCAAACAAAGTTCTGTGCAATCTGCTCGTATAAAAAAATGAAAATGAAAAAAAAAAAATAAAAATCAGAAAATAAAGAAAGAAAAGTAGAAACTAAAGAGAAAAAGAGAGAACAGAGAGAAAGAGCACTCCCTAAGTGCATTAACATCAGCATTTTCAGTTGAAATGTGTTTGCATTGTTGAAGCTTGTGCAATTCTCAACTTGTTTGTGTCACAAACTTTTTTTTTCTTCTTATTTTATTTTATTTTATTTTCTTTATTTTCGACATTTTTAATTAAGAAAAACAAATATCGCAAGAAAGTAAATCAAGAGAAAACAAATATATACATATGTACATATAGACTTATCTATATATATTCGTATACCATAGTGTGCAAAAGCTCAGCTGTAGCGCGAGTTTTAATTGAGTTTACTTTAAGGTTGGCGGCCAAGAATAATTTCAAAGCAAAAGCAAATGTCAATCAATAATTGCAATTGCACTGATTCAACAAATAAGTCAAATGCATAGAGCTGGCGGTACGATAAGACAAGGTGAATAAATAATTTAAAAAAAAAAAATAAATAAAAAAAAAACAAAATCAGAGAAATTCTAGCAACTTTATTTAATTAATTGGCAAAATATTTTGATACAATGCATTTGCACAGTTTGTAGATAAGCTTAAATCAGCTGCTCAGATATTTCAAATACTTTTGCGAATTTTATAAGATTTATTTGCTATTTAATTTTTGAAATATTTTTTTAAATAGATAATAAAAATATTATTTTTACTATTTTTATATTTTATTGTATATTTTTTTTTAAATATAAAATAAAACATAATTATATATTTTGTATTTTTATATATTTTATTTTATTGTTTATTTATTTATTTTTTAACTATATTATTTTAACTATATAATGAAATATGATTTTTAATACTTTTATATTTTATTATATTATATTTTTTTTATTATATAAATATTATTTTTTAAAAAAAATATAATTTTTACAACTTTTATATTTTATTATATAACAAATATTTTTTTTATTAAATAAATATTTTTTAAAAATAAAATAAAATATAATTTTTACTACTTTTATTTTTCTTATATTGATAAAAAATATTTAAAAAAAAAATAAATGGCAATTAAATATTAAAAATTTAATAAATATTATTAATAAATTGAAATGTTATATTTTTTATTCATTATATTATATTATTATACTAATTATTATATTATTATATTTTTTTCAGTGAAAGCCATTGAAAACTTATTCTCATTTCTAATATGCCGTTAAATATGTAAATCAAATACCGCCAACACATTGATAATCACATATAAAATTGTTTAATTAAGAAAATTAAGCAAATGATAATTATTACTTACATTATACGTGTTGCATCACGTTGGCGCACTGAATCATCACGATTGAGTACCTCAATAATCATCTTACGTTCATTTTCGGATAAATTCTCCAGAACTTGTGAGGTGGCAACGGCCAGTTCGGGTCCAAGGACATCGATAGTCTCGCCAGGTATGCTGTCGGTGGCTGCATCACTGGTGGAAAGGCTAACACCGCCGGACAGTGTACCAAGGCCATAAGCAGAAACGCCTCCGCTTGACATGCTGGCCATGCTCAGGTTCATGCCCATTTGAAGACCGCTTGTAGCCAAGCCTGATGCTGAAGCAGCGCTGCCATTGGCTGTACTGTTGGTATTGCTACTGTTGTAATGCATCATGTTGTTGCTATTGGGTTCACCCGATGCTGCTGCTGCTGCGGCGGCGGCAGCGGCTGCTGCTGCTACTGCCGCACGATGCTTGTTGTTGGCGTTTTGCGTGGGCGTGGGCGGTAGGCGTGCACTGCGTCCACTTGACATACTACACGGATTCTCTCAGAATTCGTTTCGCTGCGTTTATTTGTTTTTTTTTTTTTTCTTTCTTTTTCTGTTTTTGTTTAGTTGCTTTGTTGCTGTGTTGCTGGTGTGTTGCTGGTGTGTTGCTGGTGTGTTGCTGGTTATGTTGCGTTCTTGTCTGTTGTGTGGGTGGCTTAACGGTTGGGCGTTAGCGCTCAGCTGCCAAATGCAAGTTCACTAAATGAAAATGGTTGCGTACACTTCAATGAGTTGATTCGGTTATTTCTGTGTCTTGTGTAAGTTACTTCAGTTGCTTAGTTGTTTTGCTTGTTGTTGTGATTATTATTATCGTTATTGTTGTAGCTATTTTTATATTTTTACGTCTCTCTTTCTCTCTGTGTAAGTGTGTGTGTGTGTGTTGGAACGCGTAATGAAAAACTTTTCACTTTTTTTTTATATATTCTTGTTTGCCAATGCCAGATTTATGCTGAATTCGCCTTTTGTCAGTTGATATGCTGTTAAAAATAAGTTTCAAACAATCAGATTTTTATTTTTTTGTTATAAAAAGTTTACAAACAACTATAAATATAAATTTAACGCTACTTGCAGGACAAACATTTCTTCGAAAAAAAAATAGATATAACAAACAAAACTAGAATCGAGGACACAGTTTTTCTTCCTGAAAAGTTTGTCAGCAAAATGTTAAAATAGATTTACAACAAATTGATAAAAAATATATATAAATATATAAATGTTTTTAACGAGTTTTATTTGTCGTAAAGCGACCTTGCATTCCACTTAGAACTACTTGAAATTTCAATATGCAAATGATTGGCAGAAACTTAAACATAAACTTAAACTTAAGTTACAGAAATAAATACAAAGTTCAATATGTAATTGTTAGCAACTTGTATTTATTAGCTGTCAATAAGCTCTTATGGCTAATCCCAATATCATAACATTATGCATTTCATTGGCTTTAATACAAACACACGCACATACAAACACAGAGAAATAATCAAATAGTCTTTATGTTCATTATGAGCTGTCGTTGAGTTCAACTAACTTCTTAAAGAAATCAAAAGCAGCAGCAGCGATAAAATTGCAGCATGAAAAGTCATGAATGGCAGAGCAGAAGGAACGTAGAAGCGAACGATTTAAGTTCAATATTGAATGAAAAGCTTCGTCACGGTTTGCAGCAACACGAGTCGCACACTAACACACACACACACACACACACAATATATCAAGAACGTACATTCATAAATACTAACACACACACACACACACACACAGACACATAAACACGCTCGCATATAGACGGCATTGCTGGCTCAGCATGGGGGGAGCCAACCATACAAATATTGATGTGGTGCCTGCCGGTGGTTAAAACGACGTTGGCAAACATGGCGCGGCACTGTTAGTTAGTTAGTTAGTTTTCGGTTCTCAGATACTCATACAGTGCAAATACAAATACAATAACACTGTTATGTGCGTTTCCTATATGTTGCTTGCATGTGGCTAAATATATATATATATATATATATATATGCGTGTGTGTGTTCGTATTGCTGTGCGTGTTTTCATGTCTGATATTCGATAACATAGTACAGATGTCGATGTCGATGTCGATGTGTGTTTGTTTGAGTTTCCATTAAAAGTGAATTACAATGTCTACAACAAAAGCCGCTAACAAAAACCAACAAGAACAACAACAAATTGCGGCAAAAGTTTGGATAACTGCTTAATTAACATAAACTACATTTCAATGCAAATAAAAGAATAACAACAACAACAACAACAACAACACAAAAGCCATTTACACTGCAACATTAAACAAATTAATGCAAGCGTCTAATTTTGTCTAAAAAAAAAGTTGTATATTTCAATTATACTCGCTACATAGTTGATAGATAGAACTTCTAGTAGCTAAAATTAGACAAAAGTCAAGACAAAAAAAAACTTATTTTGACATTTTCGGCAAATATTTAAGCGTACTTTGAACTTTGTGCAGATATCAAAGTATTTAAATAGATAAACTACGTATGGAAAATGTCAAAAAATTAAATAGATTTGTCACAGTTTCATACATTGCCTAAATAAAGCCTTGAAGATGCATTTATCTAATCCTTGAACAAAAAAAAAAATATAATACAAAAATCTAAAAGCTTTTTATTTACAATATAAGCTGCTGCAAAGCATTAAAAAAAAATATTTCATAATAATTCCTTGATCTGCTTTTATGAACTTTTCAACTTTTATATGTACATATGTTAAAAAAAAAAAACAAGAAAGCAATGTTATCATCGTTGGGCCGAAGATTTCATACCCTTGCAGTCTTAGAAGAAAACTTTTCATATAAAAACTCAATTTTCGGCCCCTTGTTCCTATGGCAACTATATAATATAGTTGCCCGATTTAGACCAAATTTAAATGGGACGTGTAGGTCGTCACTTAAGTAGTCCATAGTAGTCCGATTTATCCGGTTGCGACTTATATACAGCTTATGGACATAGAGATTATGTGTACCAAGTTTCATTTAGATATCTTTAAAACTGACAGACTCACAGACTCACAGACTGACAAACTGACAAACTAACAAACTGACAGACTGATATGCAAATTTGGATTCTCCTGTCGACGCTGCCATCATTGCTTTTAAGGAGCGTTACAAACTTTTATCCAAAATGACCCTATGCAAGGGTACAAAAAATAATTCAAATAGTTGGCAAATTATCAGTAGCTATGTTGCAAGAATAGCTGCAACAATAAGTAACAAGTTGTTAAATAAACAAATTTAAGCTAAACCAAAATAACTTGGACTCTCATATTTCATTTGCTATGTAGAACTGTGAAATTAATTAAAAAGTTATAAATAAACTGTAAACTAAAAGTAAGTTCAGGCTAAGCTAAAGGTATTCAACTTCTACCTACACAACATACAATTTCATCTCTCTCTCTCTCTGTCTGTCTCTCTTTGACTTCTTTCGATAGCTGTAACTCTGGCTAAACAAAAAAAAAAAAAAAAATTTTAATTTAATGTTATAAGTAAATATGTAGGTGTATATGTGGGTGCTGCATATAGATATAGACTACAGCTACCACTACTACTACGATATATAGTATATATATGTATACATGTATATGTATATCCATGTATTTGTATATTTTTGTGTATGCTACCATACAAAGTTACGGCAAGGGAAACAACAAAAGAAACGAACAAACGCTGACAGCAGCAACAGTCAAAAGACATTTAAATGACAATGACAGTTTAACTGTGGCGGCACACACACACACACATTGTTGAGTGTTGAGTGTATGCCGTGGAATGGAAAGGGAGGCAATGGGATAGCAAGGGCGGAATGTTGGGGAATGAAAGTATGTGAGTATGAGAATGGAATACACAAGGAACCTCATGCATGCAAAGTCCAACAGTTTTATCGACTCATATACAGCAGACACACACACACGCACACACCAACACACACATGTATAAAAACGGAAGTGCTGACATTGTCCTTTGTCCCATCGCTTCGCTTCGCTTGAAAGTTACCTAACACTGCGCCTACAACAAAAAGGTGGAGAAACGTACTGAAATTTGAAAACGCCATCCTGTTGCTCGCACAGGAAATGCTCAGCTATATACATATATATCTATGTGTGTGTAGATGTGTGGGTGCTGTCAATTTACCTGTGTATGTGACTATGTCTGTCTCTCTCTGTGTGTGTAGGTTTATTGTTGTGTAGGTGCCAGACTGTCGGCAGAGACATGCGATATCAATTGAAAAGAAAAGCGAACACTATACACGCGTCACTGGATGCTTAGGCAGGCAGACAGGCAGACAGGCTGGCATCTAACAGCACAGCGAACTTTTGCAGACTATTATCCAGTGCTGGATGCGATGATGGATGCGCATCGCACAACGCACAACGCACAGCGCACAGCGCACATCGCATGTGGTGCTGCGTGTGGTGCAAATGTAATTAAGCATTTGAAGATGAAGGCGAACCCAGTCTATGCTTTGGCTCGTCTTGTCTTTACGTTGCCTTTGCCTTACGTTGCCATTACGTTTATCTTATTGAAAATATGAAAAATGCACACGCATGCAGTATGATATGGATTAAATGAAAGGCGGGGACAATGAAAGCAGCTTACATGGCAGACTTTTTAATTTACACTTACTGAATTTTTAATGATGCACACGAAGTGCTCACGTCACGTATACGCCATGTGCTATGCTATGAATTATACTCACTCACTATGCACTTGTACATATAAGATTAATAATATACAACTATGATAGTTCATATAAACGCTATTATATAAGCGGTGTCTATAGCTATACTCATCCCGTAATTGAGTGGCCAGAGTAATAACTATTTTTAGAGTCAGCTACATAATGGACCACTCAGGTGATAGAACAGAACAGAACAGAACACAGATGTTAGTGGCGACTGGTGACTAGCGACAAACGACAGACAACAGACGATGAGTTAGATTCACGTAATTGAATTGCAAAAACACAAATCAATTTCAGTTGGCACTAAGCGAGCGAGAGAGAGAGAGAATGGGGAACAGGAATTGAAAGGCCAACTAACTAACACCATCCGGCTCTGCGAGGGTTATGAATATCAGATTAAATGTTTTTTTTATTTTCTTTTTCTCTTTTTTTATGACGAAAAAACTAAAACTGCGCATAAAACATTGCACATACGTCATGTTGTACAAGCTAAAACACTTATCTCCAAAAACCTCCCCCTAGCTGACCTTTATGAATAACGAAAAAAAACATGTATGGAAAACAGAAGCAAAGCTAACATTTCAATGTCATTGTCAGTGTGATATGTAAAAAAAAAAAAAAAAAAAAAAAACTAGAATATAGAACAATCTGTGCAAATATGAAAAACCTCGTACTACTTACTTACTTTGATGCTAACATTTGACAGGGTCAATGCTAAAGCACCGGAAGCAACGTTGACAGTGTTGACAGCAATGCCAAAGTGCACAGTAAACTTAACAAAAACGTGTCACAAAACACTTGACAGGCTGAGGAAAACCTAGAGACATCGATACATTGTACAAGGTCAAAGAAAAAAAAAGACACAGAGAGACACAGTGACAGAGAGAGAGAGAGAGAGAGTGAATAAGAGAATAAACAGAAACTTCCGTAGAACACATACACTATATGTAAATAAAGATAAAAATGTTACATATAACTAATTCTTATGATGTTTGATATGACAAAATGTTTATTTCGCCTTGTGGTAACATGTTAAGTTTTCTGCATAAACAAACGTATAACATATACATATATCAAATTTCATATGAGTAACAACAATATAAAATAACAACAACTTTGAAATTAGTTTAAGGAACTATAAAGTAAGTAACTAAGCCTAAGGATAATATAACATAGCATGAAGCGCGAGAGAGGAAGGTGAACAGGCTGTCGTGAACAAGCTAGTTTTGTCGCACAATCAATATCAAGGTGTCGTTCAGTAGCATAGACACACTTTGGGCGTACCGTAAACTACTCTTTCTCTCTCTATCACTCTCTCTTCCTCTCTCTCTCAGTCTCCTTCACTCTATATGTGTTTATGTGTGAGCGACAGTTGACAACATTTGTGTGCAGTTCCACATGGCGCTTGTCTCTTCTGCCCTTTTCTGCCCTACAATGCGTTAAGCTCTGCTGAAAAGGGCGCATATATTACTTACTATAAAATAAGCGTTAAGCATGACTACAAATGCACACACACACACACACACACACATATATATATGTATATAGTGCCATATATGAACGTTAAGTAGTATCTACAAGTTACTTGTTGGTGTCAAGTGCCTGTCGACATGCTTTTCTGTGGCAGTGTATGAACTACTTATGGTTTTGGTTTCCCTTTGGGTTTTAGCCACTTCTTTGGAGACTAACTATGCGGCAAGCGAGTAGAACTTGACTACCATTTGCCAAATGTCTCGTCAAATAGAGACATGTAGCACATTTATTATGATGTTTCGAATTTGTTGCAAAAAAAAAAAACAAAAACAAAACAAGCAACAAAAAGAAAAAACATACATAGAAAAATATATGTACATTTTGTATGCTATGAATAAACTTATACATACTTGCAAGCTATTACGCTTAAAGTGAAATAATGTAATGCATATAACTATGTGTATATATGTGTGTGTGTGAGTATGTTAGTTTTGTATATATGTGTGTATGTGTAAAAGTAAATTGTTTGTGTTTCAGTATATTAGTTCGTGGCAACTAAATGTTTGTACAAGTTGCTCTTGAAACGCTTTTGCCTCGAGCACTTTTTCTGCATATGCGAACAGCACTTGATAATGTAAATATTATGAAATTGAAATATGAAAGTTGTTACATTCGCATACAATGTTAAAATAACCAACGATAGTCGCTAGTAATCGTTACAAGATTTTTTTTTTAAAGGTTTCCTAAAATTTTATCAAATTCAAATAAACTAAAAATTAAAAAAAAAAAATTAAAGTCTTCATTTATTTTTAAACTTGACTTTATGCTAGCTTTCCATGCAAACGAAATTCTTGTTATAAGCTGCAAAAAAAAAAAAAAAAACAACTTCTGCTTCACTTGAGTTTTGTAATTTTATAATTTTGTTGAAAACTATTATGTTCCTACATGATTTTCTAATTTATTTACCTGTCAAGGTCCCTAAGTGCACTTTTAATATTTAATATTATAATAAAGAAAATAAATAATAAAAATGGAAAACAAATTTTTATTAATTTAAAGCAAATAAAACTCTGTCTTCCATTAATTGCATCAAAATTGACAAGTTCAGAGGCAAGTTGAGAAAATAAAATCCATCAATATTACATGCATTAATGACCTTCATTCATTCATTCAATCATTCAATGATTCATTTATATTCTGCAGACATCGAAATTGGTCTAGTTCAATGCGGTCAGGTCAGTTTAATTTGGTAAGAATCGATTTTTTATTTGACTTCTATTTTTTTTTTTGTTTTTTTTTTTTTTTGTGAATGAATTAAAGCAACAATTTCATGAAAATCAAAAGCACAAGGGAGTTCAGTCAGTAATCAATCGGACATTGGTTGCCCAAAATGAATTTGTTAACTGGGCTGCACGTGATCAGCCTGTCAAGCTGTCGAATGACTGTTTGTGGCACTCAAATGCTTAAATATGCACTCACATGCACAGTTGAATAATTCAAGTAAAAACGAATAGAAATAGTCGTCAAATATGTTCGATAGATCTCAAAGGAATAAGCAAACCTGAAACTGAAACTGAAACTGAAAGTAAAAGTAAAAGCGTTAAGCAGAACAAATCGAAGGCAATCTTCACATACAAATTACAAGTATAAATATTTCAAATTTTTTTCATGCCCCTTTTATATTACAGTTTTTCCTACTCCTTCTCCAACTGCTCACTTTTCTCCAATACGTTTTTCCCCCTGCTGCACCTATAACTTATTAAGCCAAACATCGCAATGACACAAAGCATTTCCCACTCACACTCCACAACTGGGGGAACTATGTTTGTATGTATAATCAGGCATCCAGTATCCAGTATTCAGTATCTCCTACAAGCGTCAGGCAAACTAGCGCAAAGCCAAAGGTTAAGTGAACCAGAAGCCTCAGCTCAACTGAATCGCAAATATTTACACATACATATCAAGGGTGCAGGATACACAGATCCTGTGACCGCGTACACCACACTGGGCGACCCAAACTACTTAACATGTATAAAATTCATCAACAGTAAGTTGAGTGCAAAAAAAAAAAACACAGACGCACACACAGAACGTAGTATAAATGCAGTCGACTTATAGATACCCCAGCAATTGATGCATTTTATATGATTTATGTATAGTCTAGCATACTCGTAGACATATATGGTATATACTGAGTATAAAGTGGAACAAAGAGACAAAGCAACACATGAATATTTGCACCGTTTTCAAGATGCTCTTCTAAGATATTTATGCTAATAAAAAATCAAAATACAAATGCTAGAAAATATCTTAACACATTCAAATAATAATTAATTAACACTGTTAATTTTCTAAATGATTTACTGCTACTACTATTTCAGTTATACTGCAATTAACATAATTGAAAAACTTCATAGATTTGAAATCAAGTTAAAACTCATTACAAAACTCTTTGAATTGCTGAATGCGTCGCTTTTTCTTTTTTTTTTTTGCAGAAAATTAAAACAAAAACAAAAAAAAAAAACTCTTTGCTGAATGCAAACAGCGAGAGTTTACCAGTGGCTTCAGCTGGCACATAAAAACTGTCAACAGGAGACTAGCAGACGACAAAGGGATGCACAGGATAAACAGCAGACCGCTTTCAGCTCGCAACTTTACGCTATGCACACACAAAAAAACATTCACATACACAAACATATACATATACATAGTATATACACAGAGATAGTGTTACGCACCGTTAGACAATATCTCAGTGCTGTATGTTTTTTTTTTTATACTCTTGCAAGATTTTATTCATTTTGTCCAGTAAGTATACACATTTAGTTTTTTGAACAGCAACAAGAACAGAACCCAAAGCTGTCTCTCTGTCAGACTGTTTGTCTGTCCGTGTCAGCAGCCTAAACTTGTCTCACAGCGCTAAAAACTATTTTCATGACATTTTACATAGATGACACAGGTTAATGCTGCAGGCTACACAGAGTCGAATCAGACCACTATAACATATACCATACATACATACAAACATATGTTAAAAAAAAAATATATATATATGTATATTTTCTTGATGCAAGTTTTTTGTTCATGTTTTTCAAGGGTATGTAACCTTCGGCGCGGTAAAGATAACATTTCCATCTTGTTTATGCTTACATTGAGTCTATGCAAATTTGTCACTGTGTGTGCGTGTCTCTGTGTGTAAGAGCATTTATGAATGTGTTTGTCCAGCGGTTTTGTACAACACACGTATGATTTATTCAGAAAACAAAGAACGCCTATCGGGCCGCCAAGCTTAAATTATGTAGGTCAAAGTGCAAAACTGCAGGAGTGTAAAAAAATTTTAAATTAAAAACAAAAGGCAAACAGGCTTCACTTAAAGTTTTAAAATGTTTTTCACTATAGTTTGTATTCTTTTTTTTTTTTTTTTTGTTTGTTTATTAAACAAAATCGATTAATTTGAAAATAATTCTAGGGTTAATAAAAACACGTAAAACTATAATTGAATGTACTTAAAAATATAAAATAATTCGTGGTTGTGTTCCTGTGTGTGTTTATATTTGATTAAATCGATGTAAGTCTAGTTTAATTATAGCATGACAAATAGTTTTAGTGAACTTTGAAAATGTATTTAAAAAAAAAAATAGAATAGAATTTATTGTAATCAAATATTTAACAGCAATGGCAAAAAAAAATTTGAATTTACAATTTAAAAATTTAAAAAAAAAAAAGAAACGACTATAGAAAAGAAACAATATTTAAGCCAAGCGCTTAGTAAAGTTGAATGTAATTATTTTGAAATGTTACAAAGTACTTTTGAATTGTTTCTAGTATGAAATTTAAAATTTAGAAATTATATTTGCAATTAAAGCTAAAAGTTATAAAATATGAAATTTGAAAGTTCAACAACAGTTGCAATTTATGCCGTTGCTGCATTGTAAAATATTTAAATTGAATTTTAAAATATTTTCCATACTCAAAACTAAAGCATGAAATAAAGCAGATAGAGAGACAGACCAAGAGACAAATAAGAAAAAACAATAAACAATAAAAGGATTAATCTATGTCATTTTTAGAATGTCCTTTATACATACATACATACATATATAAGCTAGTAATCCTGCATTAGCTCAGCACAAAAGCCAATTGGCCAATAACAAGAATAGCAACAAACATGCTGCTGTTGGAAACTGATACATTTCTTCCCATCTCTGTGTGTATATATGTATATATATATGTGTGTGTGTGTGTGTAAGCTTAGGGGATGCTGTGCTGTGCATGCTGCTGCCAATCGATGGGTAACATAACCAAATCGTATTAATTACGCTTCAACAATTGTTGTGCCACAAAGCTTAAATAGCGTTAAGTCCAAAACTGTGACATGACCCCCTAGCCAAGAGATGTTAAAGGCAGTTGCAGTCTCTGTTCTTTCTAGCTGGAAAAACTGACAAACTGACAGACTGACTGACAGTCTGGCTGTACATATATATATTTTTCTCTTTTTATATGCCTTTGTATGCTTTACTTAAGCAATTTCCGGCATTGCAGCGAATGTTTAATTAAATGCCAAACTGTCTGGATGCTTGCCACAAGAATTATCCTACTCTTTCTCCTTCTCTCTCTCTCTCTCTCTTTCTTCATCAACGCTGACTTCAAGCTGTCTCAAACCTAAGCTTATATACTACTGTCCCTCTCTCTACCGTTCTTCCTCTCTTTGATATTTCTCTATGTAGTCATAGACAGACACCTAGGACTGCAGCTGAATGCGGCTTGTTTCTGGCTGAAGCGCAAGTCGATTTGTGGCTATATTTGAGACACATACTATATCACAACGCTTGCCCTTTACTTACATATACATACATATATGTATATGTATATGTTGAATGTAGGACCACTACATTAGCATCGTTATGAGCGCAACGAGCAGGAAAATACTGAATCGTATGTAGCTGCTTTCGTTCTATAACTTGCTGTTCAAGCGAACATTTAATGAATGGGTTCAATGTTATGCAAAATTTGGTCTGGCTGCAAGCAGCAAAGCAAGCCTGAAAGACAATCATTTTGTATGTGTTTGTGTGTGTGTGTGTGTATGTGATGCTATGTGCGTCTGTGTGTAGCCAACCGAGTCATTAACGTGCGCAAATATTTGCAGTGACCATGTCTGAGCATAAGAATGTCTGCGTGTGTGTGTGTGTGTTTGTGTGAAACCTGCTGAAGCGTTCGCCTGTTGCCATTTTTGGGCTTATTTCGCCCAAAGGTCAGAGGATTGTCACAGCTGCTACTGCTGCTGTCTGCCATTTTGTTATGATTTCTTTTAATAAAAACCTGACAAAACTTATTGATGAAGAACAAATACGAATATAACAAAAACTGATACATTTGACTTATCATTTATTTGTCTGCTATATGTATGTCTGTGTATGTGTGTGACTGCGTTTCTATGTATTTAGTCACATGTAAATTGAATGATTTCGTTTATATATATAGCAGCTAAAAGCATCTACTAAACTTTGATAAATGAGTAGGAGTATAAAATAATGAAACAGTAGACTGATTGCTTCAGCTTCTGCTCAATCAATTCTACTGTCAACATATATATTATATTTATATAAATATCTAGTATATATTATTTTGTCAGCTTAAGGATAGAAATTACTTCTCTCTTTTTATTGATAATTTATTTCATATAATTTTATATTAGACAAGCATAAAATGAAAGAAAATTTACAACATATCAAAGTTTTATATGATTATAGAAAATCTTTTAATTAAATATTAAAAATATTTCATTTACTAAAACTGAACAAAATTTTGTATTTAAAGTCTATTAAGTATACGTAAATCCTTAGTATTGCCATTAATCAAAAGCAATGCTTCATTAACACATTTTGAAGCTTTTAATTTGGCAAATTGCTTGAAGAATACTTTCTCCAAGTACTTTATAACTATAAAAGTTACATAATTATCTACACCTTATAGACTGGCAAAGTGACTGGCAGTGAGTGCTGTTCGCGTACCTTAATTATCCCCGAGGTACAATTGAAGCTCACATATTTTCATAATAAATGTATGTTGCATAAATGTAGATATATATATATATATATATGTATATATATGTATGTATGTATATGTATGTATATCTACTTCAATGTAAACTCATATACAAGTTTTAATGCCTGTCATTATGCTTGAGCCTTCGCAGGACGCTGTTTGGGAAATTCTACTTCTTGTTGTGTTTTTTTTTTGTTGTTTCTGTTCATTTTTTTTTTTATTTCATTTTTTTGTGCTCTGCTTTTTATGCACAACTTTTTTTCCCCGCTTTTGTGAAATTTCAATTTTCAACGCCTGCCCCTAAAAGTCATAAATCAAAATGTCTGCGCAAACAAAGCCCCCCAAAAAAAAATACAAATATACACACGTACATACATAGATATAAATACAGCTGTATATATATATATATATATGTTTTGCGGATATATATCTGGTAAATATTCCAAAGAATCTGCATGAGAATGAAAATAAAAAAAAACCCCCCCAATGAACAATACATGAATGGGAGCGCAGAGCGTTGTGTTATCAATTAAACCAATAGATTTAAAAGCGATTTTCCACACAGTCTACGTGTGTGTGTGTGAGTGTATGTGTGTGTGTGCAGTGATGTATCATGAGAATAAGACTGAATCGAGTGTTGAATGCATGCAACGCCATTTCCAATGATTAAACAAACATAAAAAAAAGGCTTAAAAGCATAGCTCAAAGTGCATACAACGACAACAACAACAACAATAAGAACAACAAAATGAAACCTCACGATGTTGAAAAGCAATAGTTGAATGAGAAGCATGAGAATGGCAACAAGCAAAAGTGAACTTGTTGCCTGCCACTACTGACTGACTGTATGCTATGCCTGCTGTTGCCTGTTGCCTGTTGACTGTTGACTGTAGACTAAACGAAAACGCACACACAACTTAGCAGATTACTTGCGGATATAGAAAGCATCAATCTTTTAATGTCACTAACAACCCGCAAACTGTGGAGGCCCTCTGAGTGCTTTGCCACAGATATCGAGGGGGCACTTCTCTTCTCATTCATTTTATTGTCACAGGAAGAGAGAGAGTAAGAAGAGGATGGAGTGAGACCATGTCATAAATTCACGTCAGCTTAAAAAAAATACGCGTGCCAGCAGTCGACAGATCTTTAAAAAGTCGTTTAGCCAACGAATTATTTCATGCACTGCAGCATTTTGATGCATGTCAAAACAAAAATGCCAAAAAATTAAAATGAGAATATGAGAGAAATATAAGAGAATGTCAACTTTAATAGGTAGCCAAAAACATGACATGAAACATAACGAATTTTACTGTTACTTTCGTTCAATATAAATACAGAACAATTAATTGATTTTAATTGTTGCAGTAAGTTGAGAATGTTGACGCAGTCTGTGGCACAAAAGAAATGAATTTTCAAAGAAAACAAAGATTAAATAAGAACAACAAAAAGATAAGCAAAATCAGTAACGAAACTATGTATAACAATAAAGTGAAATGAGAAAGAAGTGTGAAAGACAATATATAAATGAAATGAAAGCTTAACGATGATGCCACAAAGAAAAAAACAAAAAAAAAAACAAAACAAGAGATGAATGAAATTGCAAGAAGTAAAAGAAGAAGCACAGTTCAAACAAAGCAAAACCCTGATGCTACATAGAAATTGAGATCCAAACAAAAAGTGAAAGAGGAAGTGGAAGAGGAAGTCAACAAGCAGGTGGACAAACAAGATCAGTGTGATAAGAGGTGATAAGAGTAGCAAGGATACGTTGACAGCATACATATATAAAATACAATTTTAACATGAAGCACAAAATGTATGCAACGCAAAGTAAAAGCAAAACGAAAAGCAAATGCAAAGCTAATTTAGAAGAGAAAAAAAAACAAAAAACAACTAAAAAGAAAACTATTAAGAGAAATGCGGTTAAAAAAGAAATAGAAGTTGAAGAAAGAAAACTTTTTATAAAGTTTAATTAAGCAATGAGAAAAGCAAAGAGCAAAAGGTTAAAGTAAAATACAAAAAAATCTAGAAAAATCCGTTTAATTATATATAAAATTAAAAAAAAAGTAAAGTTATTATAAAGTCACCGAAGATTTCATAGCCTTGCAAGTAAATTAAATGTTTTTCATATAAAATTTTTATACACAAATCCATATTCAACCTATTGTTCATATGGCAGCTATATAATATTATGGAGTATGTTGCCAATAATATTAGGGTTATGGTAATAAATTTGAAAAAAAAAAATGAAGAAAGCAAATTTATCTTCGGCCCGTTTAAGATTTCAAACTTTCGAGTCTTAGAAAAAAACTTTTCATACAAAAACTCAATTTTCGGTTGACTGTTTCTATTGCAGCTATATGATATAGTGGTCCGATTTAGACCAAATTTATATGAGACGTATATATCGCTACTAAAAACAAAACCTGTAAGTTTTCCTAAGGTTGCTTAACAAATAAGAAAATTTTCATACAAAAACTTAACTTTTGACCGATCGTTCCTATGATAGCTATATGATATAGTGGCGGAATTCAGACCAAATTTATATGAGACGTATATGTCTCCACTAAACCCAAATTATGTAAGTTTTAGCCAGATAGCTTAATAAACAAAGAAAAAAACAACATTTTCGACAGATCGTTCCTATGGCAGCTATATGATATAGTGGTCCGATTTGAACCAAATTTATATAGGACATATAAGTGGACAGTAAACCCAAGTCCTGTAGGTCTTAGCAGGATAGCTTAACAAACAAAGAAAAAACAATATTTTCGACCGATGTTTCCTATGGCAGCTAAATAATATGGTGTTCCGATCCAACCGGTTCCAACTTATATACAGCTTTTGGGCATAAGGAGTTTGTGTAAAATTGAGAGACTAGTTTGGATTGAAACAGACAGACGGATAAGCACATTTGGATTCTCCTGTCAACGCTGATCACGTTCTAAGGGGCGTTACAAACACCTGTCTAACATTAATATACCCTTTTAAAGGATATAAAAATATATGAAAAACTAATGTCATTTAATCCGTAACATTTTTGTTTATTATACATATGCATGGATAATGCAGCTTATAATATCCAATAGTCACAACGTCTCAATAGTTTTAAATAATTGAATATTTTATTACAATTTAAATTGATTATTAAATATATGTAATAAATTGCACAAATATAATATTTATTATATGTATATGTAGTACATACATTTTATAAATTTAATGCAAGGATATATAATGAATATTATTTGCATTTTACGTATTTATGGTATACAAATATTGTAGACTGGAATATTATAGTGGCATTATTAATTAATTTCGCTGGTATTCTGACATGACCAAATGAATTTGGCGAACCTGAAACCGAAATGATGGGGAAAATTATTTATCAAATTACTTATGCGAAACTAACATAATCGCATTTCGCACAATTATGGCCTGGGACCGGCACAATTATGTCAGCTGCAAATTGTGCACAATTTTTGATATGGTCCAAGCAAGGGAAGGGAAAGTGAGGGAAAGGGATGGGGATGGGTTCGACTGTTACGCTGTTATAGGTTGGGCAATATTCTCTTCAACATGAAACTTTATGCTGCGTTGTGTTGTGTTGTGTTGCGTTGCGTTGAGTTGCGTTGTGTTTGCTGTGCAATAAAAATGTAAATTCATCCCATAGCCATACTCAATGCTCACTTGAGTTCTCCGCGCGCGTACACACAGAGAGAGTGAGAGAAAGAGAGTGAGAGAGAGTGAGTGACTCTCACAAACATATAGAAGCAGAGCAAGTAGCAATAGAAATATTGGCCCTGTCAGTCAGCCCCCACTAATGATTAAATCGATATCTGTATCTGTGTATTTGTATTTGTATCTGTATCCGTATCTGGCCATCTAGCTCACATTGTTTGTCTCCCTCTGCCTCTGCCTCAGCCGCAGCCTCAGCCTCAATCGCCGCCTCAGCGTCCGCTACAGCATAAGCCTCAATTGCTGGCTGCCTCAGCCTCCATTTTAGCCTCAATTGCTGGCTGCCTGTCTCTGCTATTACCCTGAGCCTCAATCTGCGTTTCCGTCTCCGTCTCCGTCATCATCATCGTCAGCGTAACCGTCACCGTCTCCGGCTCCGGCTTCAACTCCCATCAACGTTTTGATGCTGTCGGTTGTTGCTTTAGATATCTTTCCATTTGTCTGAGGCGAGGCTTGCGCCTGTCAATCTTAAAGATGCGACTGATAAATGTATTGCAATTTGTTTGCTCCGCAAATTTGTTTGCCAATTTTTGATGCTAAACACAACGGAACAGAACTGAAACGAACCGAACAGAACGGAACAGAGAAAAGAACGCAAGCGCAACAGCAATTTTAGCTTAATAAGCCAAAATGAACAGTTGCCAAAAATGTGCGAAATGTTTTTCATATAAAAAATATGTAGAGCGTTTTTTTTCTTTTTCTTTTTTTTTTCTTTTATGCATCGCATCATCATAATCAATAAATCTTAAACGTATAAAAATATAAGCACAAAACAATTTTATAACATGTTACACATGCGAATGTTTTTTCGCATGTTTTATATATGTACTTATGCATAACGTATACGTCGCGTAGCCGCAGTTGAATTATTTAAAAATTATGCAAATTGTGAATTGTGAAAAATTGAAGAATACGTTGAATTTGATATGTTAAGGTCACAATTTTTTCAAAATCCTTTTGCACATTACTTGCATTCTTTTGTCACAGTTACCGTTATTTGCAGTGAAGTGCCAGTTAAATGTAATATTTACGGCAAGCGAAGCGAAGTATAAGCCGCGAGAATTGTGACAATTTGATTATTTCATGTCAAAATGGAAAACATTTTTTTATTTTTTTTCCTTCGTTTATGAATTTTATATCAAATCAACAAAGCAGCAGTCAGCCAGCCAGGCAGCAAACAAAGACTGGATGGAGGCAAAACAACAATGAATGTTGTTGCGGATGGCAAAAAAAAAAATGCAAAAAAAAAAAAGAAGAAATGTTTTCTCTGCGGGCAAAATGTTGACAAAACGACATTTCGCTGGCATATTTTCATCTTTTGTGTTTTATTTTGTATGTTTTTTGTGTTTTTTTTTTGTTTGTAGCCCCTGGACACACTGCGTGTGCACAACTTTAGTTAATATAAGTTGTTAAATTAAACATTGGTCCCAGTTGACTAATTTAATTGGTCGGTCAAATAGTTGTTGCAACTATTTTATGAATTCGCTGTTCAATTTACAAACAATGAAAAAACTATTATCAAAACTTAATTATACTATATGCATATAGACAATATGTTTGCCTACTGATCAATCATCAATTAATAATCGTTTAGTATACCAAAAACTAACAATTTGCTATTGTCATTGAAAATAGTAATAGAAATTAACTGTAATCGGATTTTGTGGCTGAATCAATATCAATTATTGCGAGGTCATAACCCGATGATGAATACAATGAACTTATGAAACACATAAGCATTGCTTGAGTTTTGCATATGATAAGAGATTTGTTATTGTGATACTATCATATACTATATTACAATATATTCAAAATAAGAGTCCTTGAGCCTTAATGCTTGATTTATTTTAATTACATTTTGCACTTACTAATGATTAATTATCATTGTTACACTGTGACTTTGTGGCACTGTGGCAGTGTGGCACTGTAAAATTGTGTCACACGCCCATGCAAAACTGCTGGCGCGCCTTAAATTGTTGTCCATGACTTTTGTCTAATTGTTTTTGCCTAAAATCGCGCATACAAGTCGTTAGACTTGTGCGTGTCTCATTCTAGATGCTTGTATGTTTCTGCGCTTGTACGTGTGTGTGTGTGTATTTGTGTGTTTTAATGCCGTTGGGTAACAAGTGCAAAATACGTTTGCTATATATGTACATATGTATGTATAATCGATTTTCACATTAATTAAGCACTAATTGCCGGCTCAGCATCTCGATTTCAATTTGAATTTTCCTTCCATACGAATTTGCACTAAGCAAATTAAATAAATAAATAAATTTGTTTTATTTTGTTTTGGTTTTTCGTTAACCGCTGAAAAGTTGCCCGAAAAAAAACTTTCTCTAAATGTAGCTAATGTTGAGTTTATTTATAATTTTATATGTAACATTTGATTACATGTACATGTAAACATGTGTACAAAATGTATATATACATATATATGTGTGTGTGTGTTTAACTTTATTAATTAAAGTGTATGCTACTTGTTGTTTGTATGTTACTTGAATTCCGCCTCGCCCCCCTTCGCAAACCCACAAAATGTGTATTACTGTCTCAAAATTCTACTAATGAATTGCCACAAATTAAGTCACATAATTTGCTTGCTGCTCGTGCTAGCAGCTTTACTGCCAGCCGAATGAGCATAAGCAGCGCTTAGAAGCACACACATTTCAAATTATAAAGCCGAAAGGCATAAATGAACTCTTTACAGACTCTGCTTAAGAAGTCTTGCCTCTGTTTTTTTTCTTCTTGGTTTTGTTGGCTAAAGCAAGGATAACATGTACAAACTTGTATATACATGTAAATGTACAGTTCAAGCTTGTTTGCCAAAATAACTTTCTGACTTACTTACTTTGCACTCAATGTTTCTTTACGTATGTATTTTAGTTGCAAATGAAATTTACAACTCGTCTTATTTAAGTATCAATTACACGTGCCACACACCACTCTCACACTCCCACACTCACACACACACACACACACACACACACTAAATAAATGACTAAAACTTGTACGTTGCAATTGAATTCAAAAGAAATGCTATAAATAAATTATAAATAAAATAATCAAATAAATTTAATGATAAACCGTTGAACAGTTGAAACATTAATTTAACGACAATAATTTATTCAATAGTTTGTTGAATGAGCAAAAAAAAAAAAAAAAACACATGTTGAAACTAACGCAATGAGTAAATATTTATTTTTAAAACAATTTAATAAATTTACATAATTGAAACAATTTTGAATTTATAATCTAAAGAAAATATTGTGCTCATTGTGGAAAGCAAAGTGAACGCTTTTCACATTTTCATAAATTATAATAATAAAGAGAAAAAAAAAAAAAAAAAAAAAACTAAAATAAATTTCAACTACTTTTATTAAATTTGCATTAAAAAAAAAGAATAAATTTTAAATATGAATCTAGTAAAAATTATAAAAATTCATTCTAGGCTTGTTTTCATTTTATGTATTCATATTCATATTAATTCTTACACAACAACAAAAAAAAAAACAAAATAAGAAAATAATACAAATTTAAGCTGTAGTATAAAGTTCTTGGTAAATCCTTATGCTATTAAAGGAATATTTTGTACATGTTTGTACATGCTTCACATAAGCAAAAAAAAAAAATCAAGAATCATAATTCTGTGGAAAAAATGCCTCAGCAAAATATGCAACTGTTTTTTTTTTATTTTATTATATTTTATTTTTTTTATATGTAAAAACTTTTACTTTTAGCCTCAGTGCACACTGTGAAGAAGGACAACAACCTTTTAAAGCTGAATTTAAAGCTTTATCATTTTTTTCTACAACGAGCTGGCGAGTGCGGGTTGGTGGGGTTTTGGAGTAGGGACAATGAAAACTGAAAAGCAAAGAACGAAAAACGAAAAACGTTTACAACAGAAAATGAAAACGTAACAATAATAAATGGCCCGAACAGGCCTGGTCGAATCTTTTAACTGTAGTTCATAAAAAATGTAAAAATGAGTATAAATACGAATACAAGTATGAGTGTATGAGTGTGAGTGTGAATATGAGTATGAGTGTATCAGTAACAAGTATGTGTGCGAGTGAGAGTGCGAATATAAATGAAAAATGTTCATGGCCATAAACGAAATGTAATACAAATAAACAAAGCAGGCACAATGCGAGGCACAATTTGCCATAAGAGAAGAGACGCTCACGAAAATTGCAACCATCAAATGATTTTAATCAGAACGAATGAAAGAAAAACCAGAGATGATGAAATGAGAAAAGAAACAAAAAAATAAATAAATGGAAATATGCAAAAAAAAAAAAAAAAAAAAAATAAGGTAAAAAAGAGAAACACAGAGACACATAAATGCTATGCAAATACAAAAGGCAAACAAGTTATTATTATTATAATGCCTCGACTGAATGACAGTTGAGGGCCGTAACTTCATATAAAACTGTCGAGGCGAGCATGAATATTAAGTAATATGCGCAGCTTATACACACACATACACACACATACACACAAATACACACACACATATAAATATAGAGGAAGATAGAGCGAGACTAAGTGAGAAACTTTCTCAATGAAAATACGAAGACAATTAAAACTTTTCACTTGCCACAACCGTAACACGTCGCAAATTTTCGACTGACTTCTCGGCACTTGTGGGCGTAACACGCCCAACTAACACACTAATTGTTTGCTAAGTGATGCCAAAGATAAAATTAACATATCACACAGTATGCATGCTGTCGACTGTCAGTCTACAGTTTACCGTCTACAGTCGACAGTCGATTTGAATGATTCGGTTTTTACCTCCTCCAAATGCGTTAAATCGCTTCAACATCCGCATCCGTTGTCACTAAAGTCGCTGGCGAAACGTTACCCGCGTTTAATATTACGTACGTTTCGGTTTATCTTAAAAGCAGCCGGCGCGACTAGGTGAACAAAACAGAGAGCTACCAACGAGGCGGCTACGGCAAAGGACATCTGCGTTATGTGCGGCTCAACAACGTTTCGTTTGTTTGCCGTCAACAGTCTGAGCTTCGGTAATGCTACTCGGTAAATTTCACGACAAAATGTTCGGCAAACGTTTTTATTTTTTTTCTTTTATTTTAATGCTTTCGGCATGAATGTATGTGTGTTGTGTATGTGTGTGTGTGTGTCTATGTATATATATATGTATGAGTACGCGTCTGTGTCAGTAAGTCAGTGTGCGGCAACTGTTGCTCTTTTTCAAGTTTATTGGCTCACAAGTGTCAAGGGAAGTACGTATTAATGGCAACGTGTTGCAAAACCCAAAGGCAGCACGCCAAAAGAGTCTCCACTCCCAAATTCGTATACAAAAAAATCGTAGTAGACGCTGTCAAAATAGTAGCAACAATTTAGCTAATGAGCTATGTATTGTGGCGTTGCCAGATAGTTACTAATGGACCATGAACTAACTAATTAATTTTTTTTTTTGACACCTTATTAAAAATATAAAAAATCAATTCAAATAAAATTAAGAAAATAAAATTTAAATTTAATAGTTTTCAAAAATAAAAAAAATTTATTAAATTATATGTACCATAATAATAAATATCATATATTTTGAATATTGAAAATATATTTATTTAATTTTTAATTTTTTTATAATATATTATATACTAATATTTTAATAATATTCTATGATTCATCATATTATTATTTTTATTTTTAAATTAGTTTAATAAGCTTTTATATATTTAAATAAATTTTTAAAATGTTTTATTATAATAAACTTTCTTCGCCTTTGTATAGTTACATTTTTTATTTTTTTATTATTATTATTTGTTAGTGTCAAGGACCTCAGCAGACATATACACGCATACACACACACATACACACATAACGCACGCACACCTATTTAAACTGTCGGTCATGACCGCGCTGAAGCTTTAGCTGAAACGAAGACTACATACGCGTACGGCTGGCTGTCTGCTGTTATCGGACCGGGCAGTCGTAAAAAATGTGAGCAGATGAAATTATAGCGTAAAGCATATGTAGTACATATGTACATGCTGACACACATACATACATACACAAGATTACATATACATGCATAGGTAGACACAGATGTTTTGGCTTCAAACATGCAAATGGAGACCGAGAGTAACCTCAAGACAAATTCGCATAGACGCTGCTGTTGCTGCCTGAAACTGTAGCATACTCCCGAGGGGGCAGTAAGTGTGTTATGTGCCACTGTGTTTGCCGAAGTTTGTGTCTTTTGTATGTTTTTCTGTTTCAGTGTTTTTGTGTGTTGTGTGCGCGTTTTGCAACTCAATAAGTTGTAATTTTCTTGGTGTTTTATGTGCCAAGACATCGACATCGACATCGACGGTCATGACAGAGAAAGAAGCAGAAAGAAAAGAAACCAGCAGCAAAAGAAGCAGCAGCAACAGCAACAGCAACAGCATTGGCAACGCGCGAGTGCGCAACGGAAATTGAAGATGAAAGCGAAACAGATAAGAGACATAGCAGACACAAAACACCTTAAAGGATGCAGGAGCCTAAAGATGAAACCTGCAAACGGAGAAAGAAACCAGACAGAGAGCCCTCAAATGCTCGACGACGTGGAAAATGGGAAAAATGTGCAAGGGCACGCATAATTGAATTTCAATGTTTAAGTTTTATTTAATTTTTATTTTTTTTATTTATTTATTTATTTATTTTTGTTGTTATTCTTTTTCTTTTCCTTGACTTACAATATACTAAATATCAATGCATGCTAATGTCTTGCTTTATTTTATTATTTATTATTATTATTATTATTTTTTTTTTTTTTTTGTAACATTAATTTTCTAACATGCTTGTTGCATAGATGCCTAAACGACATACCTCTAGTATATGTATATATCGCATATATGTATGTATATAATACGTTATATTCTTTACTAAATACTCAATGTTTATTGCTCCATAAACTTTATTTTCTTTTTTCTTTTTTGTGGCTGTTTCTTTTTTTTTTTTTTTTGTCTTCAGATGTCATACATTTTTTTTATTTATATTACACGACAACGAACGTAAAAAATCTCACATGTCTCGTCTTGAATTTCGAAACATTTTTAATAACCGCACGTGGATCTGGTGCTGGCAACAAGAAGTAAAAGTAAAAGATACGCACAAATAACACAAATAACATACACACGCGTCGACGCGTTTAAACATTTGTTAAAATAATAACGGTTATTTACTTCGCGACTTTTTACAACACTGGGCAAGTCGCGCACACCGCTTGGCACGTTGTTAACATGCCAACAACAATCCAGGCACTGAAACTAAAACATCAACGGGCCTACAAATCGCAGCATGTCCTGGGTGCTTGCTTGCAGACATAGACGCTCAAACACTCACACACACACACGCACACAGACTCTCACACATATACACTCAAACATTGACGCTGTAATGCTGACTGCGCTGCTGCAGACAACGCTACTGACTCATACAAACGAAGCTCCCAGTAGCAAAAGCCAAAAAAAAAAAAAATACAAAAAAAAGTTCAGGTAAGGCGGCGGCGGCATGGCTTTGTCTGGGCTGCGAGAAGGGTGAGCGCTGCAGAGCTTATAACTGTTGCTCCAAAAAAAAAAAAAGAAGAAAAACGAGCAACTGTGAGAGAGAGAGAGAGAGTGAGTGCCGAACGTTGAGAGCATCAGCCAGTGTTGCCGTGCTGCGCGCACGCTCATATCTGTTGCGTCTGGTATGGTCGTTGGTCGTTGGTTGTCGTCACATTGAGACAATGGCTATTATAATATGCGTAAAAGCTTTCTTGACATAGTTTTGTTAGCACTTAGAAGCTTTTACGCGACGCTGTGTGGGCGTTTGTTTATGTTTTTCCACACAGTCAGAGCATGTGCTTCAGCGGCACACACACACACACACACACATTTATAGAAACACACAGAAAGAGATAAAAACACACATGAATCTATTGTGTAGAACAGTATTTGAAGCAGAGTTTTTGTTTGGCCGCCTGAAAAATGGCGTCGCTTGACCTAAGTCTTGAATGGCTTCTTCTTTTCTATGCATGTACAGAAGTATATATGTATGTATGAGTAAATGTTTGTGTTTGTTGTTGTTTGTCAGTCGTTGTCAGTTTGGTGCCTTTTGTTATTTTAAGCCGCAACGAATGAGTTAATTTCATGTTAGACCAAACCCAAAGTAAAGCTCATTTCTCATACTGTTTTGTTGAGAAAGACGATAAATGAACAAACATTTCGAGCGCATAATTGAAAGGGAGCAACTCAAGAAAAGCAAAAGAAAATGGAGCCTTAAACTTTAAACTCTTAGGAGTTCTTGGTACACATAAAATATGTGCATATATTTTACCAAAAAAAAGAAAATTACAAAAAAAAAAAATGAGAAAAGAAGAAAATGTTGATACCAATTCATTACGCGGCTTCATAAGCCAAAAAACAAAAAAAAAAAAAAAACAGCAACCGCTCCTTCTTCACACAAATAATTAGCATATTTTGGCTTGATAAACAAACAATGCTTTAATGCAAAAACAATTAATTCACACAGAATACACACAGCTTGAACCTTAAAAAACAGTAAGGCGAAAAGAATGTGGCCCCTGAAACAATGGAAACCAATGAATGAATATTGTTAAATATTGCCATTGCGTATAAGTTTTTTCGCTGTGGTTTTAAAGTGAATTGAATCAGTGTGCAAGTGGTGAGTGGCGAGTGGCGAGCGGCGAACGGCGAACGGTGAGTGTCAGCAAAAAGCTGATGGGAAGAAGGCGAACGAAATGGCAAACAAATTAAATTGTAATTAATCATTAGGCTGCTCAACAACGCCAGCAGCACGTGCTGAGCGGCCTATGACAACGTTTCAGCCATCCAAAGAATCATCGGCAACAACAACGGCAGCAGGAGCATCAGCAGCAGCAGCAACAGCAGCAACAGTAGCAGTAAAATATATACAGCCAATTAATTACAAAACGCACAAGAGGCCAGATAAAAGAGCCAAGCATTTAAGAAATTAAGGCTGACGCGAACACACAGTCATGGCATAAATAAAAAATAATGTATGTATGTATGTGTGAATGTTTTTCTGTTTGTTTTGTTTTTGTGCTGTTTGTATAAACAAAGAGCAAAAAAAAAAAAAAAAATATTGGTGTCAACAAGGATTAACAATTAACACTCAACGCAAAAAAAAGGTGATGCCGCCTGTGGTGCAGACAAACACACACACACGCATACACATACACATTATATAACACTTGTAAACAAATAAAATTTACACATACATATAAATTAATTGCACTTTTTTTTAGCTGTGGCTCAAACTCTTCTCTGTTGCCTGCAATGGGCAAAGTCAAAAAGTGATTTGAAGCAAAAGCTTAAACACAATGTTTCTTACAGTGATTAAAGATTTTTATTTTATTTGTGCTTAAAGAACTTTCTGCTTGGCAGACTTGACAGCTAAATGCAAGAAATACAATGAAAATGAAAATGTGAATGAGCATGAGAATGAAAATAATTGTTGTTAAAATTAAAATTGAAAATTTCACTTAGCTATTTACTGCAATTACTTATTGATGTGCCGAAGCACAAGAAGTTTACACTTGACTTAACATTTATAATTCAATAGAAAATAGCAAATAGCAAGTTCAGCAAATAGAAGAAGTTCATGGGAAGCTTCAGCTGCCAACCCTTAATTAGGTATTCCAATCAATGAAGAAGAAGAAGAAGAGCGGGATCAACAACCTTCGTTTACCTCATTTGACTGACCTATTTACACATGTACTTACAATTGTACATACATATGTAAGTACATACATACATACATACATACATACCTATCTATCAAAGTTACGCAATCATTGAAAATCATAGCAAGAAATTTGCAATTATATTACATGAATTTTAATTGAAATTTGAGAATTTTAATGAAGCTATAAGTTTTGTTAAAGATTTTCTAGCTTTCATTCGAGTTTTAGATATACAATTTGCTTGCAGGCATATTCACACACACACACACACATACACATACATACATATTTGCATATCAATTAGTTTATTTTTATCAATTAAGCTTCACGCTCTAACAAATAAATTATTAAGATAATTGTTATCTGGTCACAGTCCAACAAAATTTTTTGCATTTATTTATTTTATTTTTTTTTTATTATTATTATTTTGATTGTGTCACGTGCCATACGTGACACATACCATACATATGCAACATTTTTTTGTAAATTTAAATAAATATTTGAATTTTTCAATAGAACATTTTTGGCTGTCAGAAGTTACAGATGTATATATTTTATTAATATTATTTATGCTTAGCGTTGAATTCATTCACATATCAGAAATATGCATGTACAAGAACGTACACACACACACATCATACACTCACTCATACATGTGAAACTGTATTAGCACACTACAAGCGCTAAAATTGCCTTACTTTAATATGCTGTGCACACACACATACACACACACAGGCAGAGACAGAGAAAGAGAGAGTAAGAGAGAGAGAGAGAGAGAGATATAGAAACGAAACATGTTTAGCATTTGTTCGAATTTGGTTACTCGCCCTAACTGACGCCCCAACTGTAACCGGGTTAGGGTTACAGTTGAGAGCTCAGCTCGGTCCAACTGTAGCACTGCCATGCCCATGCTGACACCCGCACACTCGCACAGTAGACACTGGAGACAGTGTCGAAGGATATGATTATGTGTGTGCGTGCGTTTTTGTTACTTGTTACACATTTTTGCCGCCATTATTTCTTTCATTTACTCGAATTTTCCTTTATTGTTGTTTGCTCGAGTGCCGTTATCATTTGTCGGTTTATTTTCGCCATATGTGCCAGCGAGAATCCCACAAAAAAAAAAGAAACGAAAATAACCAAAATTCACGCATACTCTTACACTTGCACAACAACAACAAGAACAAATTCATTCCTTGTCGAGCATAGCGAGTGCGGTTTATGTGCTCTGCTCCATTGGGCGCCCTAATGCCCTGCGATCCACCCCACCATAGCCCCGTTACACCACAACCTCCACAACCAACACTACATACAAAGCGTGTAAAAAAGGTGCTGAATTAGCACTCCATCCTGGCTGACCAACCTTCAGAGCGCGTCGGTTGCCCAAGTGCGCCGTAAAACCACTTACCAAAGGTTGGCAATCCCCTTTGCAATTGTGAATCAACCACAATAGCTGTATGTAGCATATACAAATACATATACTACATATACATATACATATACATATACATATACATATACATGTATAAGTGTGTATGTTGCTTACTTACATTACATATTATTATTATTATTTATTATTATTATATATTTCTACTCTTTTTTTTGCAAGAAATGGAGCCGTTGCCCCTAACAAGACACCTGCAAAATTTATGCAGAGAAATAACCAAGCGACCTAAATAACGGAGATTGAATTTATAACATTCTCATCTTATTATTGCTTATTTGTACTTTCTTCACAGCTATTGGCATTGCTGTGTAGCGGTAATCAGCTCTTTTCAAAATGAAATAATATAAAATCAGTTTATCAAAATTCATAATAAATATTGATAAAAAAAAAAAAATAAAAAAAAAATTTAAAAAAAAAATAATAAAATAATAATATTGTATAACTTTAACGCTATGATTTTTGATATGTGCATAAAAATTAATGTAAATAAACAATCAATTACTGTCAAACTAATAAACTCACAAATATTAATTCTCTCCAAATCAAATACATACATATGTATGTGCATATATATGTATGCACGTATTTGTATATTTTGAATCAACAGCTCAATTACAGTTATTTTGTTTTGTTTTTTTTTTTACAACGTTGCCAGACATGCCAATGAATTTCAAAATGCCATTCACAGCGAAAAGCATACAACGTCAACAAAAAAACACACATACACTCTCATATCTACAAACATATGCACACTGTCAAGACGTGTACGTGCATGGACAGATAGCTATTGTTATATGTAGATGTAGTTGTTTTTTTTTTGTGTTGTAGCACAGTGCAGCAGCTGAAGCAAATAAAGAAAACGTAGTTCCAAAAATAAAGTGCTCGCTCATTTAAAAGAATAAATAAGTGTGAATAGCTCAGCGCCTACTAGCGACTGTCGCTGCAAGTGCAGTCGTCAGCGGGCCAGCAACTGGCCAAGTAGCGACAGACTCGACGACGCGACGAATCTAAATCTACATCAACATCAACACAAAATATCGAAGCCACATAAATATAGACTAAGCAATTGGGTTGTGTGTGTTTGCCATCACAACTAGATGCTATTGTTGCTCTGCTGCAGCTGTGAATAATTGGCATGTCCTACTTTATGCATAGTGCAAGCAGCGATT
>JBAMBR010003584.1:0-15147 GCA_037044475.1 Zaprionus obscuricornis | reverse complement strand
TTCATTATCTTTAAATCAATGCAAAGTCATTGAAAATATGCTTCAAATGTTTTAAATTTAATTAAAGTTTAGAAATACTGAAAAAAAATAAAATTTCAATAATTTTCAATATTCAATATTTCAATATTTAGAAAACTCAAACAAAAAAAATATAAATATTTGTTCCATTTTCATTGTTTCGAAAAAAAAAAATTTGTTTTCTTTATTAAATTCACAATAATTTTTATTTCTGTGCTTAACTAGCTAAATATACTTGCATATTTTTGAAAATTTAATTTAATGTTCCATTTTCATTTCGTTTCATAAAAAAAAATTTTAAAATTTCAAAAGCGTTACTAGAGAGTAATATGCTTGAATATCGCTATGTAGTCTGATAATCAAAATTTTATTTACATATTTGTTCCATTTTCATCGTTTCACAAAATTTTTTTTAAGATTCATGCTAAAACAAGGCAACATTTTTCTCTAGCTTTATATTCTTGCAAATTATTATTTATTATGAAAATCAAAATTAAAATTAATTTGTTCCATTTCCACCGTTCCAATGGAATTCTTAATGATCAAAAATTGAAACTTCACTATCTTTGAAAACTCTACACAAAAATTTAATAAATTGAATATGTTCCATTTTCATCGTTCCACAAAAATATTTTCAAAAATGTACGCTAAAATACAAGGCAATACTCTTTCTAGCTTTATGCGAGAGAGAGATATGCTTGAATATCGCTATGTATTCTGAAAATCAAAATTTTATTCATTCTCATCGTTTCACAAAATTTTTTTTAAGATTCATGCTAAAACAAGGCAACATTTTTCTCTAGCTTCATATGCTTTAAAATTGTTCTGTATTATGAAAATCAAAATTGTATTAACTTGTTCCATTTTCATTGTTCCAGTGCTATTTTTATAATTGTACTTTCAATGATCATGATCTTTGAAAACTATATACAAATTTAATAAATTAAGTGTGTTTCATTTTCATAGTTTCACAAAAATATTTTTAAAATTTTCCAGGGAAAACTCTCACTAGCTCACACAAAAATGTTTATAAATTCAAACTAAAAAGCATATAAAAATATAATGTGTTTCGTTTTCATTGTCTCACAAACTAATTTCAAAATTAGCATAAAATGATTTTTATGATCACTATAAACTTGATATCCTTGAATATCTCCAATGAAAACTATATAATATAATTTGCATTTATTTCATTTTCATTGTTTCAATATGCTTAATGTTTAACTTATTTTTGTTATCCTTGAATATGCATTGAATTTCTTTAAATTTATTTTAAAAATAATCAAAAATTTATATATAGAAATATAAAATCAATATAATAGTAAAAAGTTGATTTAGTCAATAGAATGTACAAATAAATTTCATGAACTTTCAAAATTGTTTGCAATTCGTCTTCAAGTTTTTTTTTTTTTTTCTTTCGCACTTTAATTTCCAATGTGTTCAAATTTGTTTATTTAAATAGTTAAATTGTTTTTTTTTCTCTCTCTCTCTCTCTCTCTCTCTTTCTCTTTTTGTTTTGTTTCATTACTTTGTGTATACTTGTTGTTGTTGTTTATTATTGATAGACTGAGCTGGCATTATTTGCTGTCAGTGTCCATCAGTTCGATTATACATTCATTTATTGTTTATAAACAAAAAAAAAAAAAAAAAAAGAAAAAATTATTTGCAGCAGCTCATAAAAATTGACTGAAAAACAATAATAACAAATGTTTAGGCAGTGAAGGGAGGTGAGAAGAGTCGAGAAGAGAAGACAGGGTCATAGCATGAGTTTATATGAGTTTGCGTTCAGGCTTGGCGCATGCAATGCATAAGAACGAAAAAAACAAAAAAAAAAAGCAAAAAAAAAAAAAACTCAAAACATTTTCGTGTATTTTTAGTGCCAAGCAGTTAAATTGGCACAACAAACAAACAGAAGGCAAAAATTGCGTATACAAAATATACAAGATATGCATGCAGATCATATATATATATATATGTATATACCATATACTATATATATCTATATACATATATTTATATATCATTGTATATCTTATTTCTGTGTATTATATAATTTAATTTAATGAAAATGAAAATGAATTCAGTGTCAATTAATTGCAGGCGTCTATTGGGGATTTTTCACAGCCCTTAACTGAATCCAGATACAACAACAATAAGTTACATATGCCGATGATATACACGACTCTAGCATACTCTGTAAATCTATGTTTATCTTTACATGCATCTGTAATGTAAAAATTTTTCAGCTGTCTGTCAGACATGAGTTGAAAAAAAAAGAAGAAAACTTTGAGAAGAGCGAAAAAAATACTTTTATATTATTTTTTTTGCAGCGTTATCATGCAAAGTATAAACTTTTATTTCAAAATTTGAAAAATTGTTTTTAATTAAATTTAATTTTTTTATTATTTTTGTTTTTTTTTATTATTTTTGATTATTATTTTTTATTATTCTTGATTATTTGTTTTTATTATTTTGATTATTTTTTTAAATTATTTTGATTATTTTTTTTAATTATTTTTTTATTAATTGTAATTTTTTTTATTATTTTTGTTTATTTTTTTTATTATTTTTGATTATTTTTTTTTATTATTTTTGGTTATTTTTTTTTTATTATTTTGATTATTTTTTTAAATTATTTTGATTATTTTTTTTAATTATTTTTTTATTAATTGTAATTTTTTTTATTATTTTTGTTTATTTTTTTTATTATTTTTGATTATTTTTTTTTTATTATTTTTGGTTATTTTTTTTAATTATTTTTTTATTAATTGTAATTTTTTTTATTATTTTTGTTTATTTTTTTATTATTTTTGATTATTTTTTATTATTTTTAATTATTTTTTTATTATTTTTGTTTATTTTTTTTTATTATTTTTTTTATTATTTTTGATTATTTTTTTTTTATTATTTTTTTAAGTTAATTTTTTATTAATTGTTTTTTTTTTATTATTTTTGTTTAATTTTTTTTTATTTTTCATTATTTGTTTTTATTATTTTTTATTATTTTTTTTTATTATTTTTTTTTTATTATTTTTTTTTATTATTTTTTTTTATTATTTTTGATTATTTTTTATAAATAATTTTTTATTAATTAAAATTTTTTTTTAGTTTTTATTACAATTTTTCTTTATTAAATTTAATTTTAAATATTTAAAAGCATTTTATCAAATTAAAAATTGACCAATAATTATAATTTTTTTGCAATTTTTTTTCGATAGCGTCCCTGATATCTACCCGTTGTAATGCAATGGTTAGAGTATTACAAAAAAAAAAGGGACTGTGGTCCCTGATATAAGGTGAATTGTATTATGATGCCTGCCAACGTTTGCTGCTATTGTTGTTGTTGTTGTTGTTGTTGTTGTTGTTCTTGTTGCCAATTGTTGTTGTTGCTGTTGATTCTTGTTGTTGCTGTTGTTTTTGCTGTTGCTCTACGTTGTTTGCTCTGTTGTTTTATTATGCGTAAGAGATTATAATGGAATTAATTACGTATACGAACAGGTGGACAGTGGACATTCGACACTGGCGCAATGATGCTGGCCACGCAGTCCAAAGCCACTTAATTAGTGTGCGTGTATGTGTGTGAGCGTATGCGTATGTGTGTGTGTGTGTGTGCATTGTGTACAAATTTATGAGTGGACGAGCTGCTGTATGGGCGTGACTGAATCCGTGAGCTGCTGTTTGTTTATGTTTAATTGTCTGGCGGGCTTTTCTCTTATATTCACTGTACTTTCACTCGCTCTCTCTCTCTCTCTTTCTGCCTTTCACTATACTTTTATACACTTGCAATGGGCATAAAGCCTTTGTCACGACAGCTGGCACTTTACTGATTTATATCAGAATTTAGCGGACCGTAAAACATGCAAAATCTCATTAACAAATGCATTAAAACTTACATTATGTTTACGTTAGGCCATAAAGCTTACTATAACATACAACATACAACATTCAACTATTAAATGAATACGAAAACATACCATAATATGTTTAAGAGGATTGTTTACAGTTACATTTACATTTACAGTTACAGTTATAGTTACAATTTTTTTTTTTTGCAGCATTACTAAAAGAAGAAAAAAGAAACAAAAAAAAAATTACACTCATATTTAACTTGCTTTTCGTTTTTAAGCGACTGCAAAGCTTAACTACCAACAAAGCACATTAAAGCTACTTGAAAGCTTGATAATAACAATGAAATCACTTTCAAGTACACGATAAGCTTTAATGCAGCAATGAAAGCACATTAATATATATATATATAACCTCTAAGAAAGCACATTAAAGCACGGTAAAAGCTTCTAAGTATTACTAAAAATATAGTAAAATGCATTAGAGCTTTATTTTTTCTAGTTACAAGTAAGCTTAACTATTCACAAAGCACATTAAAGCTCACATTAAAATAGCAATAAAAACTCTTTAAATCACTTTCAAGTTCACTGTAAGCTTGAATGCAGTAATGAAAGCACATTAAAATATTTTAAAAATCTCTAACAAACCGCATTAAAGCTCGTCGAAAGCATCTAAGTATTCATAATAATCTAGTAAAATGCATTAAAGCTTTATTTTTTTCTAGTTACAACTAAGCTTAACTACTCACAAATCACATTGCAGCATAAATCAAGATATAAAAGCACATTAAGGCATTACAAAAAACAATTTATTTTATATGTTCTATTTCAAAATTTAATTTTTTTAAAATTTAATTACTTAGCAAAATCTTACTTAAAAACCTCATTAAAAATGACATCAAGCACATTAAAGCATTTAAAACGCAGCTTTTGCTAGATTTAAAATTTTGTTAAGCTTTTGAAGACTTAAAAAAAAGCACATGAAAGCTCATTTGAAGATTAAAGCTGCCAAGTTAAATGTATAAATTTATTTTTTATAGTGTATTCAATATGCAAGCAGACGTCAGAAAAAGTCAAATGTCTAATATCTACAGTGCTGCTACATTTCATATTTTGTTTATTTTTATTTTTTTTTTTTTTGTATTGTGTTGATTTTATTTCGTTTTCATTTCCGTTTGTATTTTACGCTTTTTTTAGGGGTTGGAGGGATTTACTTCATTGTTTATTTTGGTCAACATCAGAACATTTAAATTTGCATAATTAATCAATTAATGGTTACGCTTTGACGTACATTAAGCAGCCCTTCCCCCCTGCACTTTGCACTCTGCACTTTCTAACTCTTTTCTACGGATTTATTTTTATTTTTTTTGTGCTTACTTCTTTTTAGCTTAGAGCAATCGAATTCGTCACGTGCATAAATTTTACACTTGTGATTTATGATTTTCAATTTTCAGTTGAGTTTTTTTTTTTTCTTTTTTTTTTTAAGCCGCGCACGTGCCACAACATGCCTATGCACGATATGCATTTTAAATAAATATCAATAAATAATATAAAGAGAAAGAGATCAGAAAGAGAGAGTGAGAGAGAGAAGGAGCGATGATATATATAGATATACATATATATTACATTATTAAGTGACATACGAGAGTTACTTAAATTAATATTTGAGAATTTTATTAAAAAAAAAAATTTTAATGAATTTTTAATATAAATTTTATTTATGCAAAAATTGAAATATGCCTCAAAGTGCAGCTGTTTATATATATAGCAGACACTAGCTATTAGCTATTTCTATGCTTACAACAACTAAATTATATAGCTAACTCTTCAAGCAAACCTCGCTACATATTTTTCATGCAGCGAAATTAAGTTTTACAACTATTTATAATCATATAAATACCTAAAAGTATATTTAATGATATATGTATGTATATTAATATGATGCCCTTTTTGGGCAGTTGTACACACGTCTGTTTTGTCATGACAATATTGACAAATTATATTTAAAATGCGTTTTGTTTGCCATTAAAAGAGTTGCCATTAAGTTATCTTCGTCATGCTGAATATATGATACGCTTGCCGGCGTATCAATAAATAATTTGTTCATACAAAAAGTCAAGTTTTGAACAAGCTTGACTATGGTAGCTATATGATATAGTTATCCGATGTGAACCAAATTTTGTAAAGTTTATTAAAACGTCACTAAACTCAATCGCTGCAAATTTTAGTCGTTTAACTTAAGAAAAGAAAAAAGTTGTTCATACAAAAACTAAAATTTCAACCGATTATTTCTATGGCAGCTATATGATATAGTGCTACGATCCTGCTGTTTTCAACAGCTTACGATCATAGGCTGCATGTATGCCAAGATAACTTAAAAAAAATTAAGAGACTAGACTCTACATTTAATGCTGAGCTCAAGAATATACATATATACTTTGTGAGGCGTTACAAACTCCAGATTAAAATTAATATACCTGCCGTGCAAGATATATAGAATTTGGCGACATGTCCATTATTTAACGCTTATTGCTTTATGTCATTTTGATTCTGATTTAATACTGTCTACACTATATCAATTTAGCCAAAAAAAAATATTGAACGTGCTTTGAATTTCAACAACTCGATATACATACATACATACATATATATATACACATATCTAATAACTAGATTTATGTGCTGCAATTCTACAATTTGTATTATAACAAAGACAGAAAAAAAAAAAATGGCAATTCCAGAAATATTTTCAACATATTTGACGTATCATTTGCGCAAGCTAATGGATTTCTATTTTTATTTTTATTATTTTATAATATTCAATGTTCAAATATTTAATTAAAAATGCAATTGACAATGTTAAAATTTTTGTGCAATTTTTGTTATTTCTTACAAAATATTCACATTTTACATTCCTCTAAGCAACAGAATGAAGAATACAAGGCTAAGTGCTGAGTGTATGCTGCACTGCAAGATACTCAGTAGACAATTTACACAGCATGAAAATTTGCGACTGGCATAACTTCTATATTTATATGATCTATATTTATATGATCCGATATGACCTGATGGATTGTAAACATTAGTTCAGATTTGCACTAACAAAAAAAAAAATAAAAGACAAAATACAAGTACTTTCAAAAAAAATATAAAAAAAAATTAAAAAAATTAAAAATTAATGAAAATTAAAAAAAAAAAAATTTAAAAGTATTTGAAAATTTAAAGAAAACATAAAAATTTCAAAAATAAAATTAAAAAATTTTAAAATAATTTTAAAATTTAAAAAATATTGGAATTTAAAAAATAAATAAAATTTAAAAAAAATAAATAAAAATTTGTAAAAAAAAAAAATTTGAAAAATAAATGAAAAATTTGGATAAATTTGAAAATTTGTAAAAAAAAACTTGAAACAATAATTTAAAATTAAAAAAAAAAACATTTGAAAAAAAAACAAATTCTTAAATTAAAATACAAAAAATTTTGATTTGTAAAAAAATTGAAATGTTTAAAAAATTTTAAATATAGATCAAAATAAAAATGTGTAAAAAAGTTGAAAACTTGAAATGGAAATTTAACATTTAAAATATAATGAAAGATTAAAAGAAACAATTTGTAAAATTAAACAGAAATTTTAAATTTGTTAAACAGTTTGAAATGTTTAAATGAAAAAAATGAAAATTTGTAAGAAAATTGAAAACTTGAAATAAAAATTTAATATTAAAAAAAAAAATTTAAAAGAAAAAAAAATTAAATTCAAAAAGTTTGAAAAAAATGAAATTTGGAAAATAAAAAATTAAATTTGAAAATTTTTTAGCGTTTATAGAATGTGAGTTCGAGAGCAGATAAACATAATACGCAACAGTTAACAAATTAATTTAAATAAATTTAAATACTAATATAATTTATCAATATATATTAAATTTAGCTGTTATTAAATAATTCTTGCACAAAGTTAAGCAGCAACTGTCAACATTATTTCATAATTTTCTATGAAAGAAACATCTACTTGTAGGGTAACTTTGAGTCAAGCATTTACAAAAATAGTAGTTGCTATTTGTCAGTACTAAAAGCTCTTGCATTTTCTCACCAATTTAGAAAATATGCAGCAAAATGTCATTTCCCCCCCTTCTTTTTTTTTGTCTTTTCAGTCATTCATCAAATTCCAAAAAGCATTTGGCATTGAGCTGTCATTGCGGCGTTAAAGCTGTGAAACTTTGAACTGTGAACTGGACTTTTTTGCTTTTCCATTAGAATTTTCACACTTGCTCAAAAAAAAATGAGAAAAAAAAACGAAAGATTTGTCATTAGGCTTTTTAGCTTTATGGCCTGCTACCTGTACAGTATATAGACTATAGTTTATATAGACTATATAGACAACATTGGCTGATTCAGTCAGTCCATCAACGACTCATCAATGTATACTGCCTAATGGTTTCTACGGAAAATACACACATTGCTATTGCTGTTGCTGTTGCTGTCATTGTCATTGTTTTTCACCTGCCTTTAAATCATCTGCATTTGATTTGATATTTTGTTTTCTCTCTCATTCTATCTCTTTCTTCCTCTCTCTCTCTCTCTCTCTCTCTTTATCATATCCCGCCATGCTTAAAGCAAAAAAAAAATGAAAGAAATGCTAAAATTGAAACACAGACACGTGAATACGCTTTCAATTTTGTTTAGATTCAAAATGAATGCAATTTATATACCTAATGTCTTTACGTTACATAACTTATAGCATAATTTGCATACTCTTCAACAGTTGGCAGTGTATAAGAGCACTTCATTTGAATTAGTCTTGTCTGCATTTCGCTGCTACTGCTGCTGCTGCTGCTGCTGCTGCTACTGCTGCTGCTGCTTCTGTTTCTATTTCTGCTTGTGTTTTTTTTTTATTATTTATTTTGCTACACTCTTTCTTTTTTTTTTTTTTTTGTTCAACGTCTTCTTTTACTTTCCCTCGCTGTCTCTTTTCTTTTTCTCTATCTCTATATTTTTCATCTCGTATCTGTTTGCATTATTTCTATTGCTTTGCTTTCATTTGTTGTCTTTAGTTCTTTCGTATTTGTATTTGTTTTTGTTTTTACCGTTGACGCCGTTTGGCTTCTATTTATAAAAATAAAATAAATAATACGTTCTTCTTATACTTGTTGTTCTTGTTGTTGTTATTGTGCCATTACGTTATTTCGCCGCCGCATATTGCATTGACCACATTTTACCAGTTTTTGTCGCTTCTGACATCTGTTTGCTTTCGCTCTTGCGAACTAAAATTCGAATTCGAATTCGTATTCGTATTTGTATTTGTATTTGAATTCAAATTCGAAATATACTTTGTACTATACATATAGTATTATACATATAGTATGCACATATCTGTATAATACTTACGTTTTTACTACGTATTTTGCCTTATATTATTATTATTATTTTTATTGTTATTGTTATTGTTATTGTTATTGCTTTGAGAAATTGCTTTCAGTTTGTCGTTGCTGACGCGTTTCAATCGATTTCAAAATCCAATTGCAGCACAATCGACGCACATGACGACGTAAAACAATTAAATACTCTTACTATAATAAATACAGTTATACTAATAAACTAACTGTATATTGATATACTTCTTATCGTTCCCATAGTTCTCATAGTTTTTATACTTTTTATATATTTTTTATAATTTTTATACATTTTTATAATTTATAAATTTTTTTATAATTTTTATAATTTTTATAATTTTTATAATTTTTATAATTTTTATAATTTTTATAATTTTTATAATTTTTATAATTTTTATAATTTTTATAATTTTTATAATTTTTATAATTTTTATAATTTTTATAATTTTTATAATTTTTATAATTTTTATAATTTTTATAATTTTTATAATTTTTATAATTTTTATAATTTTTATAATTTTTATAATTTTTATAATTTTTAAAATTTTTAAAATTTTTATAATTTTTATACATTTTTATAATTTTTATAATTTATAAATTTTTTTATAATTTTTATACATTTTTATAATTTTTATAATTTATAAATTTTTTATAATTTTTATAATTTTTTATAATTTTTATACATTTTATACATTTTATAATTTTTATAATTTTTATAATTTTTATAATTTTTATAATTTTTATAATTTTTATAATTTTTATAATTTTAATAATTTTTATAATTTTTATAATTTTTATAATTTTTATAATTTTTATAATTTTTATACATTTTTATAATTTTTATAATTTTTATAATTTTTATAATTTTTATAATTTTTATAATTTTTATAATTTTTATAATTTTTATAATTTTTATAATTTTTATAATTTTTATAATTTTTATAATTTTTATAATTTTTATATTTTTTATACTTCACATACTCCAAATACTTCACAAGCTTCATACACTGTATATACTTCATATATTTCTTATAATTCGTTTACTTCTTATACTTCTAATACTGTTATACTCTTATACAGTCATATATTCATACTGTTATACTCTTTATGCACTCATCCTTGCATATAGAAATTTAGATTTGACTTTTTTTTATTATTTTTTTTCTGTTTATGGTTTGAACGTTCAACTAATAAACAAAATCAATTTTCATCCATTTCACAAAAATCTTTTAGTTGTGCGCCCGTTCGCATAAATAAATATGCATATATCTGTATATATATATATATATATATATATATATTTTATATATATATTTTATATTTTTTTTGGCATGTATTTTTTTATGCATTCTGCATATTTGATTTATGTTTCTTTTTCTTTTTTCTATTTTCTATTTTCAATTTTTTGGGAAATTTTTGTGATTTTTAGACAACGTTTTAATGGACCATGGATAAACTGCAATGTTACCTGCTGTTGCATGGCGTTCAATTAAAATTCAATATAAAATTGATTGCATACACGCGATGTCTGCATGCATTTTTCCAATATTTACAAGACGTGGAAAAAATAGCAATAACAACATCAGCAGCAACAACAACAATAAATATAACAATGCTTAGTTGCAACTAAAAATAAAAAAAAAAATAAAAAAAAAAAACTTTTGTGGTAACAAAAATGAAATTCGCATGTTTTAAACAAAACGTTGATTTCGTTTATGGCAAAAATATTGAATATTTGATCATTTCATAGACAAAAGAATAGAATATCGTAAATGTCGAATAACAATTGAATTTATCAATTATTTTTATACATTACAACTCCTATGAACTGTCGGGTATTTTGATAGTCATGCACGAAATATAATATTAAATTTTTATATTTATATTAAATTGAAATTTATATAGCATAAAATTCAATTTATTGATTCATTTGATTATCATATTGCGCTGAAAACTATTTGCCTTTTTATTTTTCAATTTTTTTTTTTGAGGGAATTTTGGGGGAATACGTCTGCCACATGATGAGTTACGGTTTGCTATTATCTAGTACAGAAAACATTTTAATTTTATAGGCAATTTTGTGTGCACTTTAAAATATTTTTCAAAACCCACAAGAAAAAAAAAAACAAAGAAAAATTGTAGGAAAATTAGCTGCAGCACATCGACAATTTTATACACTTACAGAGCGGTTTGCTGCTATGTTTTCGATATCAGATAGTAGTATGAGACGTTCCAGATATGAGTTATATATTGTAAAACTTAAGTTTCAATCAAATTTTTAAAGAAATAGAAAAGTTTTTCATACTAAATTTAAATTTTCAACTAATCATTCCTATGGCAACTATATGAAATAGTGCAGCGATGCATGCCATTCCAGCTTAAACCTTAAGCATCGGCTAACAAAAAATATATATACCTTATAACATCTGCAAGCTACCTAAATGAATATGCTCTCTGTAAGAGTATCAAAAAAAAAAAAAAATTAAGACGAAATTAAAATAATGAAAAATCAAATAAAAAAAAAAAGAAATATCAAAGAAAAACCAAAAGCAATGCAAAATGTACTCAAAGACTATTATAAACCAAAAATTAAAACCATGCCATATAGTATGCCATATAGTATGCCATAGAAAAGCAAAAATCAAATCATACCATAGAAAAACAGGCCAAAAATATTTAGAATTTGGTGACGTGCGGAGATCGGCAAGCGTCGCGCATAAAATCTATTTTGATTCAAGGTCGCGTCATCAGTTTTTGTTATAGTTGTATAGATGAAATTTTGTGTTTTACTTTATTTATTTATTTTTTTTTTTAAGATTGAAATTGAATAAATTTAACAACAATATAAAGATATTTGAACTTGATATATATATATATATATGTCATATAAGTACAACAACAAAAAGAAAATTGCGTTTTCTTATCAATTGATGAAGATGATGATGATGAAGAAACTGAGATGAAGATGCTAAGAAGCTATAGAAGAAGATGAAAGACAGACAGACACACACATTATTCTTCAATTATTCAATTGCACAATGATCTGACATACTATATGTGTATGTGTTGTGTGTGTGTGTGTGTGTATGTGTATGTGTTTTTATATTTATTAGTTGCAACATTAGCTGTCGTTTTTGTCGCTTTTGTCGTTAGGCTTTATCGTCTCTATTGTTGTGTCGCTACTTGTCGCTGTATGTTTATTATATCCTCACAGATCGTGCACATCTTTTCAATGTAGTCAAAGAACAAATTGAAAGCATTTTGCTGTAATTTAAGTGAAACATTAAATTGTCTTCAGTTCATACAAATACATAAGTGCGAGTATAATAATAATAATAATAATAATGCCAGTATCAAAGGCATTGTGCCAATTGAATGTCTCTCTCTCTCTCTCTCTCTCTCTTTCTGTGTCATTTTCATTTACTTTACTTTATTACACATTGCGTATACGCAATATGCTTACAATAGGCAATATATAACATTTATTTATGCCTTTTCTTTTCTTTTCTTTTCTTTTCTCTTTCATTTGATTTTATGCAATTAACTAGACAATTTGAAAATTGCAATATATATTATATATATGCTATAATATAGCTGATTATATATTTTTTAATTTTTTTAAATCTGAAATGACCTTGAATATATTATTACCAAAAATCAAGAAACAAGAATTAAGAATTGAGACTACAAGTACTTATAAGAAATCTATTGTCGCATATATTGTAAATGTGCTGTGTGTGTGTGCAATGCTAATAAGTAAATCTATATATATATATAAATAAATTGATCAGCAGATATATATACATATATATATACTGTATATACTATAGGTAATCAAAAATAAAAATAAAAAAAAAAAAAATTCACATTGTATTCTCTCTCTGTCAGCATGTAAATTACAATTTCAATTGAAATGAAAAGCCGAAGATATTCACTGCTTGGCACAAGCAACAACATTTTTTTTTTTTTTTTTTTTTTTATTGTATTTCATTTGGCATTAGCCACCGAGCAGATATCAACTTTTAAAGTCGACGAACAGTGGAAGCAAAGCAGAGTATACATTTTCATCTTATTCTCTCACTCCCTCTAACTAGCTCACTCCCTCATTCTCATTCTCTCAATCTCTCACTCCCACTCCCACTCTCACGTTCACTTGAATCAATCATATGCATAATATGCATAGCATATTCAGCGGAAATACAAATACAAAATGCCGTTCGCTCAGCTGCGCTTCATGTGAATATATATATATATATATATATATAGTATATAAATATATAATATACTCTTTGATAGGCAGAAAACTAAAATCTATTCAATACTTATGGCAGAGCATACAAACTTCTACAAAATGCTGATGGATGCGCATTGCTTGACGCTTTTAGATGCCACTCAAGTGTGTCACACTTGAGTGCCACAAACACACTGATACATACACCTGCATAGTACAAGAATATATAACTATATACGCATCTATATATACAAATTTAGTTTATGAATATATATGCTATATTTCTTTTTTTTTATACATTTGCAAATATGAACAGTCAGAAAAATAAACCAAATATATTTAGGTGGCATAACAATTATTTTGCAGGTATACGACTATATAGTAAAGAGTCAAGAACTCGATCTATATGAAGCAAAAATATAGCTAGATTTAGCCATATTATAAGTAAGCTAAGCTATAGCCAGAACTAATGGAATTATCTTTCAATTTGTCAACAAATCTCTAAAGAAATTCTAAGAATTCTTAATAAAAATAAAATATATAAAATTTGAATTGAAATAAAATTCAAATTAATTAAAAATTAAATTATCTATAAACTTATCTATAAGCTATAAAAAATATATAAAGAAATTATATAAATAAAATATATAAAAAAAAAATAAATAAATATATATATAAAAAAATATATAAAAAAAATAAATAAAAAACAATATATAAAAAAAAACATATAAAAAATATATATAAAAAATATATATATATAAAAAATATATAAAAGAAATACATAAAAAAAAAAATGTAAAAAAATATATAAAAAAAAAATATAAAAAAAAATATAAAAAAAAATATATAAAAAAAATATATCAAAAAAAAAAAAAAAAATATATATATATATATATAACAAGAAATATAATAAAAAAAATTCAAATCAAGAAATTTTTTCGTAAAGTGTATTTACTACGTCGCATAGCGATGCTTCAGCGTCAAGTTTTTGCTCTTCAGTATTTTTTTTTTTATTTTTTTTGTCAAAACACTTGACTTCCAACTTCAATTTGTGAGTTAAAAGTCAAGAACATTGAAACTTATAAATAAAGCGCAAAAATATAAATAATAATGAAATTATGCATAGAAAATATTGATTGATTATTAATTACCTTGAGATAGACGTCGAGTTGAATCGTTCGTGATCTTTGCAAAAGATTCGGAAATTATAAATTACTTTTAGTTTAACTTACAAAGACACAACGTAAATAATAATAATAATAAAAAAAAAAAAAAAATTAAATATTTTTCTTTTTATTTATTTTATTTTATTTTTCTTTTTTTCAACGAAAACTTTTGAACACTAAATTATGTTGCAAAATATTATTAAATTATTTTTATTACACAGATTTATTATACGCGATTTTCATGAATATTTATCACTATTTTTGTGTACGACTAAAAAAAAAAAAATAAAAAAAAAATAAAAAAAATAGAAAAATAATAGAAGAAAAGTAGAAGAGAAAAAGAAATATAATTGAAATGGTTCACACGAGGCGTTAATATGTTGTGTGCTAAATATGCGGCAAAGCATGAAATCAAATAAAATAAATGACAACATGAAAAATTGACAAAAAAAAGAAAGGCAAAAAAAAAACAACTCAAAAAAATTATGAAAAAAATATTT